>CM050325.1:147989-167593 GCA_027475135.1 Bactrocera correcta
AACGATCTGAAGTGGGCATACAGCCATGGAGGTATAACGGCAGTGCATGTAGAAGAACTCAATAATCTTATATTTAGGTACGAAGTCGATTTTCTTGTATATACATATTTAGCTATCGATATCTAAATGCTTCAAATCATTAGTTTCACATATTAAGTTAATAAACATTTTTTAGCTTACTGAAGTCTACATAAAGCCTTAACGGTATAACGGCAGTGAATTTAGAAGAATTCCGTAATGTTATAATTTTATATTTAGGTGTAAAGTCGATTTTCTTGCATCTGCACATTTAGCAGTCGATATCAAAATGCTTCAAATCATTAGTTTAACATATTAAGTTAATAAACATTTTTTAGCTCACTGAAGTCTACATAAAGCCTTAACGGCATAACGGCAGTGCATTTAGAAGAATTCCGTGGTCTTATATTTAGGTATAAATTCGATTTTCTTGTATATACACATTTAGCAATCTATATCGAAATGCCAAAAATCATTAGTTTAACATGTTTAAGTTAATAAACCTTCTTTAACGCACTGAAGTGTACCGTTAAATCCAACTTCAGTTCTATGCTTCATAGCATTCGTTTAACATATTTAAGTTAGTTAACCTTCTTTAACGTAATGAAGGTGACATAAAGACATGGCGGCATAACGACAGTACATTTGGAAGAATTCCGTGATCTTATGTTTAGGTATAAATTCGATTTTCTTTTAAATACACATTTAGCTATCGATATCGAAATGCTTCAAATCATTAGTTTAACAAATTTAAGTTAATTAACCCTCTTTAACGTATTGAAGTTGATATAAAGCCATGGCGGCATAACCACAGTACATTTGGAAGAATTCCGTAGTCTTATATTTAGGTATAAAGTCGATTTTCTGGTATATATGCATTAAGCAATCGATATCGAAATGCTTCAAATAACAGGATTAACATATTTAAGTTAATAAACCTTCTTTAACGAACTGAAGTTGACATAAAGCCATGTCGGCATAACGGCAGTGCATTTAGAAGAATTCTGTAATCTTATATTAGGTATAAATTCGATTTTCTTGTATATACACATTTAGCTATCGATAACGAATTGCTTCAAATCATTAGTTTAACATATTTAAGTTAATTAACTCTTTATCTTACTGAAGTTTACATTAAGCCAAAAGGGTATAACGGCAGTGCATTTGGAAGAATTCCGTAATCTTATATTTAGGTAAAAAGTCGATTTTCTTGTATATACACATTTAGCTATCGATATCGAAATGCTTCAAATCATTCGTTTAACATATTTAAGTTAGTTAACCTTCTTGAACGTAATGAAGTTGGCTTAAGGCCATGGCGGCATAACGACAGTGCATTTAGAAAAATTCCGTAGTCTTATATTTAGGTATAAAGCCGATTTTGTTGTATATACGCATTTAGCAATCGATATCGAAATGCCTCAAATAACTGGTTTAGCATATTTAAGTTAATTAACCTTCTTTATCTTACTGAAGTTTACATAAAGCAATAACGGCACAACGGCAGTATATTTATATGAATTCCGTTATCTTATGTTTAGGTATAAAGTCGATTTTGTTGTACATACACATTTAGCAAACGATATCGAAATGCTTCAAGTCATTAGTTTAACATATTTAAGTTAGTTAACATTCTTTACCGTAATGAAGGTTATATAAAGCCATGGCGGCATAACGACAGTGCATTTAGAAGAATTCCGTAATCTTATATTTAGGTATAAAGTCGATTTTGTTGTATATACGCATCTAGCAATCGATATCGAAATGCTTCAGATAACTGGTTTAACCTATTAAAGTTAATAAACCTTCTTTAGCGAACTGAAGTTGACATAAAGCCATGTCGGCATAACGGCAGTGCATTTAGAAGAATTCTGTAATCTTATATTAGGTATAAATTCGATTTTCTTGTATATACACATTTAGCTATCGATAACGAATTGCTTCAAATCATTAGTTTAACATATTTAAGTTAATTAACTCTTTATCTTACTGAAGTTTACATTAAGCCAAAAGGGTATAACGGCAGTGCATTTGGAAGAATTCCGTAATCTTATATTTAGGTAAAAAGTCGATTTTCTTGTATATACACATTTAGCTATCGATATCGAAATGCTTCAAATCATTCGTTTAACATATTTAAGTTAATAAACCTTCTTTAACGATCTGAAGTTGGCTTAAGGCCATGGCGGCATAACGACAGTGCATTTAGAAGAATTCCGTAATCTTATATTTAGGTATAAAGCCGATTTTGTTGTATATACGCATTTAGCAATCGATATCGAAATGCCTCAAATCATTAGTTTAACATATTTAAGTTAATTAACCTTCTTTAACGTATTGATGTTGATATAAAGCCATGGCGGCATAACGACAGTATATTTGGAAGAATTCGGTAGTCTTATATTCATGTAAAACGTCGATTTTCTTGTATATACACATTTAGCTATCGATATCGAAATGCTTCAAATCATTAGTTTAACATATTTAAGTTAGTTAGCCTTCTTTAACGTAATGAAGGTGATATTGAGCCATGGCGGCATAACGACAGTGCATTTAGAAGAATTCCGTAATCTTATATTTAGGTATAAAGTCGATTTTCTTGTATATACACATTTAGCAATCTATATCGAAATGCCAAAAATCATTAGTTTAACATGTTTAAGTTAATAAACCTTCTTTAACGCACTGAAGTGTACCGTTAAAGCCAACTTCAGTTCTATGCTTCATAGCATTCGTTTAACATATTTAAGTTAGTTAACCTTCTTCAACGTAATGAAGGTGACATAAAGACATGGCGGCATAACGTCAGTACATTTGGAAGAATTCCGTGATCTTATATTTAGGTATAAAATCGGTTTTCTTGTATATATACATTTAGCAACCGATATAGAAAAGCTTCAGCTCATTAGTTTATCATATTTAAGTAAATAAACTTTCTTTAACGATCTGAAGTGGGCATACAGCCATGGAGGCATAACGGCAGTGCATGTAGAAGAACTCAATAATCTTATATTTAGATACGAAGTCGATTTTCTTGTATATACATATTTAGCTATCGATATCTAAATGCTTCAAATCATTAGTTTCACATATTAAGTTAATAAACATTTTTTAGCTTACTGAAGTCTACATAAAGCCTTAACGGTATAACGGCAGTGAATTTAGAAGAATTCCGTAATGTTATAATTTTATATTTAGGTGTAAAGTCGATTTTCTTGCATCTGCACATTTAGCAGTCGATATCAAAATGCTTCAAATCATTAGTTTAACATATTAAGTTAATAAACATTTTTTAGCTCACTGAAGTCTACATAAAGCCTTAACGGCATAACGGCAGTGCATTTAGAAGAATTCCGTGGTCTTATATTTAGGTATAAATTCGATTTTCTTGTATATACACATTTAGCAATATATATCGAAATGCCAAAAATCATTAGTTTAACATGTTTAAGTTAATAAACCTTCTTTAACGCACTGAAGTGTACCGTTAAATCCAACTTCAGATCTATGGTTCATAGCATTCGTTTAACATATTTAAGTTAGTTAACCTTCTTTAACGTAATGAAGGTGACATAAAGACATGGCGGCATAACGACAGTACATTTGGAAGAATTCCGTGATCTTATGTTTAGGTATAAATTCGATATTCTTTTACATACACATTTAGCTATCGATATCGAAATGCTTCAAATCATTAGTTTAACAAATTTAAGTTAAATAACCCTCTTTAACGTACTGAAGTTGATATAAAGCCATGGCGGCATAACCACAGTACATTTGGAAGAATTCCGTAGTCTTATATTTAGGTATAAAGTCGATTTTCTGGTATATATGCATTAAGTAATCGATATCGAAATGCTTCAAATAACAGGATTAACATATTTAAGTTAATAAACCTTCTTTAACGAACTGAAGTTGGCTTAAGGCCATGGCGGCATAACAGCAGTGCATTTAGAAGAATTCCGCAATCTTATATTAGGTATAAATTCGATTTTCTTGTATATACACATTTAGCTATCGATATCGAATTGCTTCAAATCATTAGTTTAACATATTTAAGTTAATTAACTCTTTATCTTACTGAAGTCTACAAACGCCAAAAGGGTATAACGGCAGTGCATTTGGAAGAATTCCGTAATCTTATATTTAGGTAAAAAGTCGATTTTCTTGTATATACACATTTAGCAATCGATAACGAAATGCTTCAAATCATTAGTTTAACATATTTAAGTTAATTAACCTTCTTTAACGTATTGAAGTTGATATAAAGCCATGGCGGCATAACGGCAGTGCATGTAGAAGAACTCCGTAATCTTATATTTAGGTATAAAGTCGATTTTGTTGTATATACACATAAGCAATCGATATCGAGATGGTTCAACTCATTAGTTTAATATATTTAAGTTAATTAACCTTCCTTATCTTACTGAAGTTTACATAAAGCCATAACGGCATAACGGCAGTATATTTATATGAATTCCGTTATCTTATATTTAGGTATAAAGCCGATTTTGTTGTACATACACATTTAGCAATCGATATTGAAATGCTTCAAATCATTAGTTTAATATATTTAAGTTAGTTCACCATCTTCAACGTAATGAAGGTGATATAAAGCCATGGCGGCATAACGACAGTGCATTTAGAAGAATTCCGTAATCTTATATTTAGGTATAAAGTCGATTTTGTTGTATATACTCATTTAGCAATCGATATCGAAAAGCTTCAAAATCATTAGTTTAACATATTTAAGTTAATTAACCTTCTTTAACGTATTGAAGTTGATATAAAGCCATGGCGGCATAACGGCAGTGCATGTAGAAGAACTCCGTAATCTTATATTTAGGTATAAAGTCGATTTTGTTGTATATACACATAAGCAATCGATATCGAGATGGTTCAACTCATTAGTTTAATATATTTAAGTTAATTAACCTTCCTTATCTTACTGAAGTTTACATAAAGCCATAACGGCATAACGGCAGTATATTTATATGAATTCCGTTATCTTATGTTTAGGTATAAAGTCGATTTTGTTGTACATACACATTTAGCAAACGATATCGAAATGCTTCAAATCATTAGTTTAACATATTTAAGTTAGTTAACATTCTTTACCGTAATGAAGGTTATATAAAGCCATGGCGGCATAACGACAGTGCATTTAGAAGAATTCCGTAATCTTATATTTAGGTATAAAGTCGATTTTGTTGTATATACGCATTTAGCAATCGATATCGAAAAGCTTCAAAATCATTAGTTTAACATATTTAAGTTAATTAACCTTCTTTAACGTATTGAAGTCGTTATAAAGCCATGGCGCCATAACGACAGTACATTTGGAAGAATTCCGTAATCTTATATTTAGAAATAAAGTCGATTTTGTTGTATATACACATTTAGCAATCGATATCGAAATGCTTTAAATCATTAGTTTAACATATTTAAGTTAATTAACTTTCTTTAACGTAATGAAGGTGATATAAAGCCAAGGCGGCATAACGACAGTGCATGTAGAAGAATTTAGTAATCTTATATTTAAGTATATAGTCGATTTTCTTGTACTTACACATTTAGCAATTGATATCGAAAATCTTCAAATCATTAGTTTAACATATTTAAGTTAGTTAACCTTCTTTAACGTAATGAAGGTGATATAAAGCCATGGCGGCATAACGACAGTGCATTTAGAAGAATTCCGTAATCTTATATTTAGGTATAAAGTCGATTTTGTTGTATATACGCATTTAGCAATCGATATCGAAATGCTTCAAATCATTCGTTTAACATATTTAAGTTAGTTAACCTTCTTTAACGTAATGAAGGTGATATAAAGCCATGGCGGCATAACGACAGTGCATTTAAAAGAATTCCGTAATCTTATATTTAGGTATAAAGTCGATTTTGTTGTATATACACATTTAGCAATCGATATCGAAATGCTTCAAATCATTAGTTTAACATATTTAAGTTAATTAACCTTCTTTATCTTACTGAAGTTTACATAAAGCCATAACGGCATAACGACAGTGCATTTAGAAGAATTCCGTAATCTTATATTTAAGTTAATAAACCTTCTTTAGCGAACTGAAGTTGACATAAAGCCATGTCGGCATAACGGCAGTGCATTTAGAAGAATTCCGTAATCTTATATTAGGTACAAAGTCGATTTTTTTGTATATACACATTTGGCAATCGATATCGAAATGCTTCAAATCATTAGTTTAACATATTTAAGTTAATAAACCTTCTTTAACGAACGGAAGTTGGCTTAAAGCCATGGCGGCATAACGGCTGTGTATTTAGAAGAATTCCGTAATCTTATATTAGGTATAAAGTTGATATAAAGCCATGCCGGCATAACGGCAGTATATTTATATGAATTCCGTTATCTTATATTTAGGTATAAAGTCGATTTTGTTGTACATACACATTTAGCAATCGATATCGAAATGCTTCAAATCATTAGTTTAACATATTTAAGTTAGTTAACCTTCTTTAACGTAATGAAGGTGATATAAAGCCATGGCGGCATAACGGCAGTGCATTTAGAAGAATTCCGTTATCGTATATTTATGTATAAAGTCGATTTTGTTGTATATACACATTTAACGGTATAACGGCAGTGCATTTATAAAGTCGATTTTCTTGTATATACACATTTAGCAATCGATAACGAAATGCTTCAAATCATTAGTTTAACATATTTAAGTTAATTAACCTTCTTTAACGTATTGAAGTTGATGTAAAGCAATGGCGGCATAACGGCAGTGCTCGTAGAAGAACTCCGTAATCTTATATTTAGGTATAAAGTCGATTTTGTTGTATATACACATAAGCAATCGATATCGAGATGGTTCAACTCATTAGTTTAATATATTTAAGTTAATTAACCTTCCTTATCTTACTGAAGTTTACATAGAGCCATAACGGCATAACGGCAGTATATTTATATGAATTCCGTTATCTTATATTTAGGTATAAAGCCGATTTTGTTGTACATACACATTTAGCAATCGATATTGAAATGCTTCAAATTATTAGTTTAATATATTTAAGTTAGTTCACCATCTTCAACGTAATGAAGGTGATATAAAGCCATGGCGGCATAACGACAGTGCATTTAGAAGAATTCCGTAATCTTATATTTAGGTATAAAGTCGATTTTGTTGTATATACGCATTTAGCAATCGATATCGAAAAGCTTCAAAATCATTAGTTTAACATATTTAAGTTAACTAACCTTCTTTAACGTATTGAAGTTGATATAAAGCCATGGCGGCATAACGGCAGTGCATGTAGAAGAACTCCGTAATCTTATATTTAGGTATAAAGTCGATTTTGTTGTATATACACATAAGCAATCGATATCGAGATGGTTCAACTCATTAGTTTAATATATTTAAGTTAATTAACCTTCCTTATCTTACTGAAGTTTACATAAAGCCATAACGGCATAACGGCAGTATATTTATATGAATTCCGTTATCTTATATTTAGGTATAAAGCCGATTTTGTTGTACATACACATTTAGCAATCGATATTGAAATGCTTCAAATTATTAGTTTAATATTTTTAAGTTAGTTCACCATCTTCAACGTAATGAAGGTGATATAAAGCCATGGCGGCATAACGACAGTGCATTTAGAAGAATTCCGTAATCTTATATTTAGGTATAAAGTCGATTTTGTTGTATATACGCATTTAGCAATCGATATCGAAAAGCTTCAAAATCATTAGTTTAACATATTTAAGTTAACTAACCTTCTTTAACGTATTGAAGTTGATATAAAGCCATGGCGGCATAACGGCAGTGCATGTAGAAGAACTCCGTAATCTTATATTTAGGTATAAAGTCGATTTTGTTGTATATACACATAAGCAATCGATATCGAGATGGTTCAACTCATTAGTTTAATATATTTAAGTTAATTAACCTTCCTTATCTTACTGAAGTTTACATAAAGCCATAACGGCATAACGGCAGTATATTTATATGAATTCCGTTATCTTATATTTAGGTATAAAGCCGATTTTGTTGTACATACACATTTAGCAATCGATATTGAAATGCTTCAAATTATTAGTTTAATATATTTAAGTTAGTTCACCATCTTCAACGTAATGAAGGTGATATAAAGCCATGGCGGCATAACGACAGTGCATTTAGAAGAATTCCGTAATCTTATATTTAGGTATAAAGTTGATTTTCTTGTATATACACATTTAGAAATCGATAACGAAATGCTTCAAATCATTAGTTTAACATATTTAAGTTAATTAACCTTCTTTAACGTATTGAAGTTGATATAAAGCCATGGCGGCATAACGGCAGTGCATGTAGAAGAACTCCGTAATCTTATATTTAGGTATAAAGTCGATTTTGTTGTATATACACATAAGCAATCGATATCGAGATGGTTCAACTCATTAGTTTAATATATTTAAGTTAATTAACCTTCCTTATCTTACTGAAGTTTACATAAAGCCATAACGGCATAACGGCAGTATATTTATATGAATTCCGTTATCTTATATTTAGGTATAAAGCCGATTTTGTTGTACATACACATTTAGCAATCGATATTGAAATGCTTCAAATTATTAGTTTAATATATTTAAGTTAGTTCACCATCTTCAACGTATTGAAGTCGTTATAATGCCATGGCGCCATAACGACAGTACATTTGGAAGAATTCCGTAATCTTATATTTAGGAATAAAGTCGATTTTGTGTTATATACACCTTTAGCAATCGATATCGAAATGCTTTAAATCATTAGTTTAACATATTTAAGTTAATTAACTTTCTTTAACGTAATGAAGGTGATATAAAGCCAAGGCGGCATAACGACAGTGCATGTAGAAGAATTTAGTAATCTTATATTTAAGTATATAGTCGATTTTCTTGTACTTACACATTTAGCAATTGATATCGAAAATCTTCAAATCATTAGTTTAACATATTTAAGTTAGTTAACCTTCTTTAACGTAATGAAGGTGATATAAAGCCATGGCGGCATAACAACAGTGCATTTAGAAGAATTCCGTAATCTTATATTTAGGTATAAAGTCGATTTTGTTGTATATACGCATTTAGCAATCGATATCGAAATGCTTCAAATCATTCGTTTAACATATTTAAGTTAGTTAACCTTCTTTAACGTAATGAAGGTGATATAAAGCCATGGCGGCATAACGACAGTGCATTTAAAAGAATTCCGTAATCTTATATTTAGGTATAAAGTCGATTTTGTTGTATATACACATTTAGCAATCGATATCGAAATGCTTCAAATCATTAGTTTAACATATTTAAGTTAATAAACCTTCTTTAACGAACGGAAGTTGGCTTAAAGCCATGGCGGCATAACGGCAGTGCATTTGGAAGAATTCCGTAATCTTATATTTAGGTATAAAGTCGATTTTTTTGTTTATACACATTTAGCTATCGATATCGAAATGCTTCAAATCATAAGTTTAACATATTAAGTTAATAAACATTTTTTAGCACACTGAAGTCTACATAAAGCCTTAACGGTATAACGGCAGTGCATTTAGAAGAATTCCGTATTGTTATAATTTTACATTTAGGTATAAAGTCGATTTTCTTGTATATACACATTTCGCAATCGATATCGAAATGCTTCAGATAACTGGTTTAACGTATTTAAGTTAATAAACCTCCTTAAGCGAACTGAAGTTGACATAAAGCCATAATTCCGTGGTCTTATATTTAGTCATAAAGTCGATTTTCTTGTATATACACATTTAGCAATCGATATCCAAATGCTTCAAATCATTAGTTTAACATATTTAAGTTAATAAACCTTCTTTATCGAACGGAAGTTGGCTTTTAAGCCATGGCGGCATAACGGCAGTGCATTTGGAAAAATTCCGTAATCTTATATTAGGTATAAAGTCGATTTTCTTGTATACACACATTTAGCTATCGATATCGAAATGCTTCAAATCATAAGTTTAACATATTTAAGTTAATAAACATTTTTTAGCACACTGAAGTCTACATAAAGCCTTAACGGTATAACGGCAGTGCATTTAGAAGAATTCCGTATTGTTATAATTTTATATTTAGGTATAAAGTCGATTTTCTTGTATATACACATTTCGCAATCGATATCGAAATGCTTCAGATAACTGGTTTAACGTATTTAAGTTAATAAACCTCCTTAAGCGAACTGAAGTTGACATAAAGCCATAATTCCGTGGTCTTATATTTAGTCATAAAGTCGATTTTCTTGTATATACACATTTAGCAATCGATATCCAAATGCTTCAAATCATTAGTTTAACATATTTAAGTTAATAAACCTTCTTTAACGAACGGAAGTTGGCTTAAAGCCATGGCGGCATAACGGCAGTGCATTTGGAAGAATTCCGTAATCTTATATTTAGGTATAAAGTCGATTTTTTTGTTTATACACATTTAGCTATCGATATCGAAATGCTTCAAATCATAAGTTTAACATATTAAGTTAATAAACATTTTTTAGCACACTGAAGTCTACATAAAGCCTTAACGGTATAACGGCAGTGCATTTAGAAGAATTCCGTATTGTTATAATTTTATATTTAGATATAAAGCCGATTTTCTTGTATATATGCATTAAGCAAACGATATCGAAATGCTTCAAATAACCGGTTTAACATATTTAAGTTAATAAAGCTTCTTTAACGCACTGAAGATAACATAAAGCCATGGCGGCATAACGGCAGTGCATTTAGAAGAATTCCGTAAGCTTAGATTTAGGTATAAAGTCGATTTTCTTGAATATATGCATTAAGCAATCGATTTTGAAATGCTTTAAATCATTAGTTTAACATATTAAAGTTAGTTAACCCTCTTTATCTTACTGAAGTCTACAAACGGCTTAACGGCTTAACGGCATAACAGCAAAGCATTTAGAAGAATTACGTTATCTTATATTTAGGTATAAAGTCGATTTTGTTGTATATACACATTTAGCAATCGATATCGAAATGCTTCAAATCATTAGTTTAACATATTGAAGCTAATTAACCCTCTTTATCTTACTAAAGTCGACAAAAGCCTTAACGGTGTAACGGCAGTGCATTTGGAAGAATTCCCTAATCTTATATTTAGGTATAGATTCGATTTTCTTGTATATACGCATTTAGCAATTGATATCGAAATGCTTCAAATCATTAGTTTAACATATTTAAGTTAGTTAACCTTCTTTATCTTACCGAAGTTTACATAAAGCCATAACAGTATAACGGCAGTGCATTTGGGAGAATTTCGTAATCTTATATTTAGGTATAATGTCGATTTTGTTGTATATACACATTTAGCAATCGATATCGAAATGCCTCAAATCATTAGTTTAACTTATTTAAGTTAATTAACCTTCTTTAACATATTGAAGTTTATACAAAGCCATGGCGGCATAACGACAGTACATTTGGAAGAATTCCGTAATCTTATATTTAGGTATAAAGTCGATTTTCTTGTATATATGCATTAAACAATTGATTTCGAAATGCTTCAAATAACTGGTGTAACATATCGAAGTTAATAAACCTTCTTTAACGAACTGAAGTTAACATAAAGACATAACGAAATAAAGGCAGAACATTTAGAAGAATTCCGTAAGCTTATATTTAGGTATAAAGTCGATTTTGTTGTATATGTGCATTTAGCAATCGATATCGAAATGCCTCAAATCATTAGTTTAACATATTTAAGTTAATTAATCTTCTTTAAAATATTGAAGTTGATATAAAGCCATGGCGGCATAACGACAGTACATTTGGAAGAATTCCGTAATCTTATATTTAGGTATAAAGTCGATTTTCTTGTATATATGCATTAAGCAATCGATTTCGAAATGCTTCTAATAACTGATGCAACATATCTAAGTTAATAAACCAACTTTAACGAACTGAAGTTAACATAAAGCCATAACGGCATAACGGCAGTGCATTTAGAAGAATTCCGTAAGCTCATATTTAAGTATTTATAAAGTCGATTTTGTTGTATATACGCATTTAGCAATCGATATCGAAATGCTTCAAATCATTAGTTTAACAAGTTACGTTAATTAACCTTCTTTAACGTTTTGAAGGTGATATAAAGCCATAACGGCATAACGACAGTACATTTGGTCGAATTCCGTAATCTTATATTTAGGTATAAAGAAGATGTTCTTGTATATATGCATTTAGCAATCGATTTCGAAAATCTTCAAATTAGTTTAACATATTTAAGTTAATAAACCTTCTTTAACGAACAGAAGTTAACGTAAAGCCATAACTGCATAACGGCAGTGCATTTAGAAGAATTCCGTTATCTTATATATAGGTATAAAGTCGATTTTCTTTTATATACACATTTAGCAATCGACATCGAAATGCCTCAAATCATTAGTTTAACATATTTAAGTTAATTAACCCCCTTTATCTTACAGAAATCTACAAACGCCTTAACGGCATAACGGCAGTGTATGTAGAAGAATTCCGTTATCATATATTTAGGTATAAAGTCGATTTTCTTGTATATACACATTTAGAAATCGATATCGAAATGCCTCAAGTCATTAGTTTAATATGTGTAAGTTAATTAACCCTCTTTATCTTACTGAAGTCCACAAACGCCTTAACGGCATAACGGCAAAGCATTTAGAAGAAGTACATAATCTTTTAATTAGGTATAAAGTCGATTTTCTTGTAATACTCATTTAGTAATCGATATCGAAATGCTTCAAATCATTAGTTTAACATATTTAAGTTAATTAACCCTATTTAGCTTACTGAAGTCTACAAACGCCTTAATGGCATAACGGCAAAGCATTTAGAAGAACTACGTAATCTTATATTTAGGTATAAAGTCGATTTTCTTGTATATACTCATTTAGCAATCGAAATCGAAATGCTTCAAATCATTAGTTTAACATATTTAAGTTAATAAAACTTCTTTAACGAACAGAAGTTAACATTAAGCCATAACTGCATAACGGCAGTGCATTTAGAAGAATTCCGTAATCTTATATTTAGGTATAAAGTCGATTTTCTTTTATATACACATTTAGCAATTGATATCGAAATGCTTCAAATCATTAGTTTGACATATTTAAGTTAACAAACCTACTTTAACGCACTGAAGTTAACACAAAGCCATAACTGCATAACGGCAGTGCATTTAGAAGAATTCCGTAATCTTATATTTAGGTATAAAGTCGATTTTGTTGTATATACACATTAAGCAATCGATATCGAAATGCTTCAAATCATTAGTTTAACATATTTAAGTTAATTAACCCTCTTTATCTTACTGAAGTCTACAAACATCTTAACGGCATAACGGCAAAGCATTTAGAAGAATTACGTAATCTTATATTTAGGTATAAGGTCGATTTTCTTGTATATACTCATTTAGCAATCGATATCGAAATGCTTCAAATCATTAGTTTGACATATTTAAGTTAACAAACCTACCTTAACGCACTGAAGTTAACACAAAGCCATGACGGCATAACGGCAGTGCATGTAGAAGAATTCCGTAATCTTATATTTAGGTATAAAGTCGAATTTCTTGTATATACACATTTAGCAATCGATATCGAAATGCCTCAAATCATTAGTTTAACATATTTAAGTTAATTAACCCTCTCTATCTAACTGAAGTCTGCAAACGCCTTAACGGCATAACGGTAATGCATGTAGGTGAATTCCGTAATCTTATATTTAGGTATAAAGTCGATTTTGTTGTATATATGTATTAAGCAATCGATTTCGAAAATCTTCAAATCATTAGTTTAACATATTTAAGCTAATTAACCCTCTTTATCTTACTAAAGTCTACAAACGCCATAACGGTATAACGGCAGTGCATTTGAAGAATTCCGTAATCTTATATTTAGGTATAAAGTCGATTTTGTTGTATATATGCATTTAGCAATCGATTTCCAAAATCTTCATTAGTTTAACATATTTAAGTTAACAAACCTACTTTAACGCACTGAAGTTAACACAAAGCCATGGCGGCATAACGGCAAAATGCTTCAAATCATTAGTTTAACATATTTAAGTTAACAAACCTACTTTAACGCACTGAAGTTAACACAAAGCCATGGCGGCATAACGGCTTATATTTAGGTATAAATTCGATTTTTTGTATATACACATTTAGCAATCGATATCGAAATGCTGCAAATCATTAGTTTAACATATTAAGTTAATAAACATTTTTTAGCTTAATGAGGTCTACATAAAGCCTTAACGGCATAACGAGAGTGCATTTAGAAGAACTCCGTAATGTTATAATTTTATATTTAGGTATAAAGTCGATTTTGTTGTATTTACACATTTAGCAGTCGATATCGAAATACTTCAAACCATTAGTTTAACATATTTTAAATAATTAACCTTCTTTAACGTATTGAAGTTGATACAACCAATGGCGGCATAACGGCAGTGCATTTAGAAGAATTCCGTAATCTTATATTTAGGTATAAAGTCGATTTTGTTGTATGTACACATTTAGCAACCGATATCGAAATGCTTCAAATAACAGGTTTAGCATATTTCGGTTAATTTAGCTTCTTTATCTTATTGAAGTTTACATAAAGCCATAGCGGCATAACGGCAGTATGTTTGGGTGAATTCCGTAATCTTTTATTTAGGTATAAAGTCGATTTTGTTGTACATACACATTTAGCAATCGATATAGAAAAGCTTCAGCTCATTAGTTTATCATATTTAAGTAAATAAACCTTCTTTAACGATCTGAAGTGGGCATACAGCCATGGAGGCATAACGGCAGTGCATGTAGAAGAACACAATAATCTTATATTTAGGTACGAAGTCGATTTTCTTGTACAGGGTAGGCCATTTAAAGTTGACCCATTTGTTTCTAAAAAAAAAGAACAAAAGAAAACAATGTTTTTTGTTCATTTCAAAAATAATTTATTTTGGTCCAAGGGGATTTGTTTCAGCTAATATTTAAAAATTAGATCGCGTAAATGGGCACCTTTAGCTTTGACAGATAAATGCACTCTTTTTTCGACATTTTCCATGACTTTGGCCAATGTTTCGGATGATATGGCGGCTGTTTCACGTCGAATGTTGGCTTTCAGTTGAGCTAAGGTCTTTGGCTTATTAGCGTATACCTTGGATTTCAAATAACCCCACAAATAAAAGTCTGGTGGCGTCAAATCTGGTGATCTCGGTGGCCAGTCAACATCACCATTTTTCGATATCAATCGCCCGGCGAAAAATGGTCGCAATAAATTGATTGTTGGTCGAGCTGTATGGCATGTAGCCCCGTCCTGTTGAAACCAGAAGTTATCCATGTTATTTTCGCGAATAATGGGTATCACAAAATCCGTTATCATGGCTCGATAACGCTCACCATTGACTGTTGTCGTGGCTCCATCATCGTCTTCGAAAAAATACGGTCCGATGATCATATTCGCGCAAACACCGCACCAAACTGTTACTTTTTGGTCGTAAAGAGGCTGTTCTTCAATTAATTGAGGATTTTCGGTGGCATAAAATCGGCAATTTTGCTTGTTTACGCCTCCATTCAACGAGAAATGTGCCTCGTCTGACATGATGAGTTTTCGCCAAAAGTCAAGTTCGTTTTCAGCCATTTCGATGGCCCATTTGCCAAAATTAAGGCGTCGCGGATAAACAGCTGGGTTTAGTTTTTGTGCCATTTGAATTTTATATGGAAACATCTTCAAATCTTTATGAATTATGCGTCGGAGAGTGGTGCGGGAGATGTCTAATTCCTGAGAGCGGCGATAACTCGATGTCGATGGAGTCTCCTCAATACTGGCTCGTACAGCTTCGATATTTTCATCAGAACGTCTTGTGCGTTGTCTGGATGCATGACTGGCATTACTGAGATTACCGGTGTTCACAAATTTTGCGTATAAAGACTTAATTGTGTTCTTAACTGGAGCACTTTTCACTTTATTTTTTTTGCGAAACGCACGTTGAGTTAACACAATTGAAAAGTTATTTTGAATATAAAGCTGAACAATTTCAGCGCGTTCTTTTGGAGTGTACTGTTCCATGGTATAAATTGTCTTCGAATGACGCTTCTAACGCGGTATGACATTAGCCGATTTGTCAGCGCTGTTAAAAGTTACAGCGTTGCCAGATGGGTCAACTTTAAATGGCCTAACCTGTATATACATATTTAGCTATCGATATCTAAATGCTTCAAATCATTAATTTAACATATTAAGTTAATAAACATTTTTAAGCTTACTGAAGTCTACATAAAGCCTTAACGGTATAACGGCAGTGCATTTAGAAGAATTCCGTAATGTTATAATTTTATATTTAGGTGTAAAGTCGATTTTCTTGCATTTACACATTTAGCAGTCGATATCAAAATGCTTCAAATCATTAGTTTAACATATTTAAGTTAATTAACCTTCTTTTACGTATTGAAGTTGACATAAAGCCATAGCGGCATAACGACAGTACATTTGGAAGAATTCCGTAATCTTATATTTAAATATAAAGTCAATATTCTTGTATATACACATTTAGCTATCGATATCTAAATGCTTCAAATCATTAGTTTAACATATTAAGTTAATAAACATTTTTTAGCTTACTGAAGTCTACATAAAGCCTTAAGGCATAACGGCAGTGCATTAAGAAGAATTCCGTTATCTTATATTTAGGTATAAATTCCATTTTCTTGTATATACACATTTAGCAATCTATATCGAAATGCCAAAAATCATTAGTTTAACATGTTTAAGTTAATAAACCTTCTTTAACGCACTGAAGTGTACCGTTAAAGCCAACTTCAGTTCTATGCTTCATAGCATTCGTTTAACATATTTAAGTTAGTTAACCTTCTTTAACGTATTGAAGTTGATATAAAGCCATGGCGGCATAACCACAGTACATTTGGGAGAATTCGGTAGTCTTATATTTAGATATAAAGTCGATTTTGTTGTATATACGCATCTAGCAATCGATATCGAAATGCTTCAGATAACTGGTTTAACCTATTAAAGTTAATAAACCTTCTTTAGCGAACTGAAGTTGACATAAAGCCATGTCGGCATAACGGCAGTGCATTTAGAAGAATTCCGTAATCTTATATTAGGTATAAAGTCGATTTTCTTGTATCTACACATTTAGCAACCTATATCGAAATGCATCAAATAACTGGTTTAGCATATTTAAGTTAATTAACCTTCTTTATCTTACTGAAGTTTACATAAAGCAATAACGGCATAACGGCAGTATATTTATATGAATTCCGTTAGCTTATGTTTAGGTATAAAGTCGATTTTGTTGTACATACACATTTAGCAAACCATATCGAAATGCTTCAAATCATTAGTTTAACATATTTAAGTTAGTTAACCTTCTTTACCGTAATGAAGGTTATATAAAGCCATGGCGGCATAACGACAGTGCATTTAGAAGAATTCCGTAATCTTATATTTAGGTATAAAGTCGATTTTGTTGTATATACGCATCTAGCAATCGATATCGAAATGCTTCAGATAACTGGTTTAACCTATTAAAGTTAATAAACCTTCTTTAGCGAACTGAAGTTGACATAAAGCCATGTCGGCATAACGGCAGTGCATTTAGAAGAATTCCGTAATCTTATATTAGGTATAAAGTCGATTTTCTTATATATACACATTTAGCTATCGATATCGAAATGCTTCAAATCATTAGTTTAACAAGTTGAGTTAATTAACCTTCTTTAACGTAATGAAGGTGATATAAAGCCATGTCGGCATAACGGCAGTGCATTTAGAAGAATTCCGTTATCGTATATTTATGTATAAAGTCGATTTTGTTGTATATACACATTTAGCAATCGATATCGAAATGCTTTAAATCATTAGTTTAACATATTTAAGCTAATTAACCTTCTTTATTTTACTGAAGTGTACGTATAGCCATAACGGTATAACGGCAGTGCATTTAGAAGAAATCCGTAATCTTTTATTAGGTATAAAGCCGATTTTCTTGTATATACACATTTAGCAATTGATAACGAAATGCTTAAAATCATTAGTTTAACATATTTAAGTTAATTAACCTTCTTTAACGTATTGAAGTTGATATAAAGTCATGGCGGCATAACGGCAGTGCATGTAGAAGAACTCCGTAATCTTATATTTAGGTATAAAGTCGATTTTGTTGTATATAAACATAAGCAATCGATATCGAGATGGTTCAACTCATTAGTTTAATATATTTAAGTTAATTAACCTTCCTTATCTTACTGAAGTTTACATAAAGCCATAACGGCATAACGGCAGTATATTTATATGAATTCCGTTATCTTATATTTAGGTATAAAGCCGATTTTGTTGTACATACACATTTAGCAATCGATATTGAAATGCTTCAAATCATTAGTTTAATATATTTAAGTTAGTTCACCTTCTTCAACGTAATGAAGATGATATAAAGCCATGGCGGCATAACGACAGTGCATTTAGAAGAATTCCGTAATCTTATATTTAGGTATAAAGTCGATTTTGTTGTATATACGCATTTAGCAATCGATATCGAAAAGCTTCAAAATCATTAGTTTAACATATTTAAGTTAATTTACCTTCTTTAACGTATTGAAGTCGTGATAAAGCCATGGCGCCATAACGACAGTACATTTGGAAGAATTCCGTAATCTTATATTTAGGAATAAAGTCGATTTTGTTGTATATACACATTTAGCAATCGATATCGAAATAACTTAAATCATTAGTTTAACATATTTAAGTTAATTAACTTTCTTTAACGTAATGAAGGTGATATAAAGCCATGGCGGCATAACGACAGTGCATGTAGAAGAATTTAGTAATCTTATATTTAGGTATATAGTCGATTTTCTTGTACTTACACATTTAGCAATCGATATCAAAAATCTTAAAATCATTAGTTTAACATATTTAAGTTAGTTTACCTTCTTTAACGTAATGAAGGTGATATAAAGCCATGGCGGCATAACGACAGTGCATTTAGAAGAATTCCGTAATCTTATATTTAGGTATAAAGTCGATTTTGTTGTATATACACATTTAGCAATCGATATCGAAATGCTTCAAATCATTAGTTTAACATATTTAAGTTAATTAACCTTCTTTAACGTAATGAAGGTGATATAAAGCCATGGCGGCATAACGACAGTGCATGTAGAAGAATTCCGTAATCTTATATTTAGGTATAAAGTCGATTTTGTTGTATATACGCATTAAGCTATCGATATCGAAATGCTTCAAATCATTAGTTTAACATATTAAGTTAATAAACATTTTTTACCTTACTGAAGTCTACATAAAGCCTTAACGGTACAACAGCAGTGCCTTTAGAAGAATTCCGTAATGTTATAATTTTATATTTAGGTATAAAGTCGATTTTCTTGTATTTACACATTTAGCAATCGATATCGAAATGCTTCAAATCATTCGTTTAACATATTTAAGTTAGTTAACCTTCTTTAACGTAATGAAGAAGATATAAAGCCATGGCGGCATAGCGACAGTGCATTTAGAAGAATTCCGTAATCTTATATTTAGGTATAAAGTCGATTTTTTGTTTGTTTAAAT
>CM050325.1:168593-194727 GCA_027475135.1 Bactrocera correcta
ATGCTTAACTGCCAGCCAGTGTAATCCAACCTATATAAAATTATATAATAAAACAATGTCTTATTAAGATATTATCAGCCTCTAGTAAAGTCCACAAAGAGGCATTCTGTGAGTGTGCATAGCTATGTGCTTATATTATATATGCATATGTATTTTATGTATATTCATACAAGTATGTTTGTGCAGGGCTTTTTATTACGCATATTGCGCAAGACCCCACAATTTTTTACCAAAGACCTCACTACCAAATTATGTAAGTGAATAGTGAGTGGTTCTTTTGCCTTAACTCTTATAGCTAAAACCTTTTATGTTTCAGCTTTTGTTGTTTTTTTTTTGCCAACAAAATGTTGCACAGCACTTCCTGCACAGCTTCCAATTAATGTTACTGTAAATTGTAGCATGCAAAATCGATCAATTTAATTGATTGCCCATTCAGTGAGACGCCTATGACTGCAAATTTGTTACTGTAATTGCGCCCACGATGGCCAGAAGACAACATTACCAGTCTCAGCAACAACAACCCTATTTAGCAGCCATAAATAGCTGACCTTGCCGTAAATCGAAAATGATTGAAACACCCGAAACGTATTGAAGTAATGATGGAGCGCATGACGCGTTTGGTGTGTGTTTTGGCGTGTCTCAAAACTGTATCAAAGTCATCGTTGCAGCAAATCTAGCTGTTTAATTAGTATTGTTTTGTGTTATGCTAAAATCCCTTAATCGCCGTCGCATGACCGTAGCGAAAGCATTTACTAAATACAAGCTTTGATTAATCACTTGCGATACTACCCCCATGCACTTGGCCCAATTATGGACGCAGCGAATCAACAATACTTTGCTAATTATGTTTATTAGTGGGAAATTGTGTAAAAAATTAGCAACAAATGAGTTTTAATAAAGAAATAATAAAAGCGATATGAACTTGTATTTTGATCTTTGGGGGCGATTTACATGATTTTAATTGGAAGCTGAAAGTTTTTTAAAGAGCTTGCAATGCAAGCAGAAGTGCGAAGGACATTACCATAAATTTTATTAAACGATTTCTTGTTCGAACCGATGGCCGAGCATAAGGTCAGCGCGACTGCATCGTAAGTTAATCCAATTTTTTTTTTTTTTAATTTTCAGCATAGTCCGACTTATCTCAACAAAAAAGTTATGAATATTGCATAATCAGCATATATAATTGATTTGATGTACCCCACACAAAATTAGTCTAAGTAACATGATCAAGGAGGAACATTCACATGGTTAATTTCTTGAATGGTTGTTCTTGAATGACTGTATATCCCAAGAAGGTAAGTCTTTGTTGAATGTGTCTAATGGCTAGAGATAATTTTATGGTAAAAATTGTATCGAAAGTATATTGCATAGCGCTGAAGCTTTGGATTTTTGAAGGTTTTGAACATAAATGTCACACACAGGTGTTTACTTTGACAGTTAGCCTGCAAGAAATGATATACCACATATGAGTATAGATGAAGCATAAATATATCCAAAATATTTTCCATGAAGGTCAATTCACTTTTTTTCGAAATATGTTTTCTTCTAATATGGTAATGGATGCACCATCAATCAATCAACCTTTTCCTCAGGCGTCAATCGTTGACCTGCAGTCTATTTGTAAAAATTCCACCGCAAGGTGGAGTTTTTCTCGTTGCCTTTCTATTGAAAGAACTTGAGGCACGAGACTTTCGAGTGAAAGTCTATGCAGATGATGTAGTTCACATGGTTGAAGGGAAGTTCTTGGATATCGTTTATGAACTAACACAAGGGTACTTCAATGTGGTAAGAAGTGCATTTGCTGTCAATTCAAATAAAGCTGAACTGGATTTATTTACCAGGATGTATAAAATCTCAGATGCATGCCTTCCCTCATTGGAAACAAAATCTTGAGTAGATCGTCCGCAAGCCATTGGTCCCTTATATTGTTGTAAAGGGACCATTGGGAAGTGAGGTGGTCTCTCAACAAAATTCGAGCTTTGGCTTTACGAAACCGTAATTAAAGGGTTGCAGAGCCTTTTTTTATAAACATACACTAATAACAATGAAATTCTGAAATTTTGGAAAAAAAAATATTTTCTTTTTCTTATTGGCATCAGTGATGCACTACGTACAACACCAACGAGGCGCTTATTCCTATTCTACATAAAGCACCCATTGCATTGCTGCGAAGGTTGATATTCGACTCTAGAAAAGTAGAGACCTTAAGGGCCCTATAGAGGAACTTTCCGAAACCCTCTATCATTTCTCACGGCATCGAAAGCTCAAGGAGAAGGTTGGAGGGAGAGTGGGGAGTCTTCTGTCGGCAGCTACTAATCAAATCTTGTCTCAAACTGCGAGACCACACTACTGTTCGTCCTAACTGGATACTGACCCACTGGCACTCCCTTAAGCAAGAAGCTAATGAGGAAGATGATGTGGAAAAATCTAAACACTTACTTTTTACGAAGCCACCGAATCAGCTACCTCAACAAATTTTTGGCAGTCTCTGGGTGTTTTTTTTTTGTTATGCAACGTTCTCTTTGATCTATACCTAAAAGTTCTAGGCATGCAAATGGATAATCTAACCGAACAAGTGGAATCATTCGTGGTCTCACGAGAAATCAGTCTATTTATTCAACCTTATCTAACCTATACCCTGAACAGGGTATATTAACTCTGCAATGAATCTTGTAACATCCAGAACAAAACGTTGAAGACCCTATAAAATATCTTATACATTTTTTTTTATTTTCTTCCTGGATTAGATTCGGTAGAGGGCGTTCCTAGCTATAGAACGAGCGGCTGGTCTGTTATCTCCAAGCACTTCGAGAGTCAGAAGGTACGCAAAATTTGTTCCTTCTGTAAAAACCATCAACGCCAAGTTTTACGTGGAAGTCCTAAAGAGACTCAAATGAAGCCGCATCACGACAAAGCTCCGGCTTACACCGCCTTTCTTGTGAACAGCTACCTAACGTATATACAACAAAAGCGGCTTTATACCTAAATATAAGATTACGGAATTCTTCTAAATGCACTTTCGTTATGCCGCCATGGCTTTATATCACCTTCATTACGTTAAAGAAGGTTAACTTACTTAAATATGTTAAACGAATGATTTGAAGCATTTCGATATCGATAGCGAAATGTGTATATACAAGAAAATCGGCTTTTTACCTAAATATAAGATTACGGAATTCTTCCAAATGCACTGCCGTTATACCGTTTTGGCTTTATGTAAACTTCAATAAGATAAAGAAGGTTAATTAACTTAAATATGTTAAACTAATGATTTGAAGCATTTCGATATCGATTGCTTAATGCATATATACCAGAAAATCGACTTTATACCTAAATATAAGACTACGGAATTCTTCCAAATGTACTGTCGTTATGCCGCCATGGCTTTATATCAACTTCAATACGTTAAAGAAGGTTAATTAACTTAAATATGTTAAACTAATGATTTGAAACATTTCGATATCGATTGCTAGATGCGTATATACAACAAAATAGACTTGATACCTAAATATAAGATTACGGAATTCTTCTAAATGCACTGTCGTTATGCCGCCATGGCTTTATATAACCTTCATTACGGTAAAGAAGGTTAACTAACTTAAATATGTTAAACTAATGATTTGAAGCATTTCGATATCGATTGCTAAATGTGTATGTACAACAAAATCGTCTTTATACCTAAATATAAGATAACGGAATTCATATAAATATACTGCCATTATGCCGTTATTGCTTTATGTAAACTTCAGTAAGATAAAGAAGGTTAATTAACTTAAATATGCTAAACCAGTTATTTGATGCATTTCGATATAGGTTGCTAAATGTGTAAATACAAGAAAATCGACTTTATACCTAAATATAAGATAACGGAATTCTTCTACATGCACTGCCGTTATGCCGCCATAGCTTTATGCTAACTTCAGTTCGTTAAAGAAGGTTTATTAACTTAAATATGTTAAACTAATGAGTTGAAGCATCTCGATATCGATTGCTAAATATGTATATACAACAAAATCGACTTTATACCTAAATATAAGATTGCGGAATTCTTCTAAATGCACTGCCGTTATGCCGCCATGGCCTTAAGCCATCTTCAGTTCGTTAAAGAAGGTTTGTCAACTTAAATATGTTAAACCAGTTATTTGAAGCATTTCGATATCGATTGCCTAATGCATATATACCAGAAAATCGACTTTATACCTAAACATAAGACTACGGAATTCTTTCAAATGTACTGTCGTTATGCCGCCATGGCTTTATATCAACTTCAATACGTTAAAGAAGGTTATTTATCTTAAATATGTTAAACTAATTATTTGAAGCATTACGATATCGATTGCTAAATGCGTATATACAACAAAATCGACTTTATACCTAAATTCATCACGTTAAAGAAGGTTAACTAACTTAAATATGTTAAACGAATGCTATGAAGCATTTCGATATCGATAGCTAAATGTGTATATACAAGAAAATCGACTTTTTACCTAAATATAAAATTATAACATTACGGAATTGTTCTAAATGCACTGACGTTATACCGTTAAGGCTTTATATAGACTTCAGTATGCTAAAAAATGTTTATTAACTTAAGATGTTAAACTAATGATTTGAAGTATTTCGATATCGATAGCTAAATGTGTATATACAAGAATATCGACTTTATACCTAATATAAGATTACGGAATTCTTCTAAATGCACTGCCGTTATGCCGCCATGGCTTTAAGCCAACTTCCGTTCGTTAAAGAAGGTTTGTTAACTTTAATATGTTAAACTAATGATTTGAAGCATTTCGATATCGATTGCTATATGTGTATATACAAGAAAATCAACTTTATACATAAATATAAGACTACGGAATTCTTCCAAATGTATTGTCGTTATGCTGCCATCGCTTTACATCAATTTCAATACGTTAAAGAAGGTTAATTAACTTAAATATGTTAAACTAATGATTTGACGTATTTCGATATCGATTGCTTAATGCGTATATACAACAAAAGCGGCTTTATACCTAAATATAAGATTACGGAATTCTTCTAAATGCACTGTCGTTATGCCGCCATGGCTTTATATCACCTTCATTACGTTAAAGAAGGTAAACTAACTTAAATATGTTAAACTAATGATTTGAAGCATTTCGATATCGATAGCTAAATGTGTATATACAAGAAAATCGACTTTTTACCTAAATATAAGATTACGGAATTCTTCCAAATGCACTGCCGTTATACCGTTTTGGCTTTATGTAAACTTCAGTAAGATAAAGAAGGTTAATTAACTTAAATATGTTATACTAATGATTTAAAGCATTTCGATATCGATAGCTAAATGTGTATATACAAGAAAATCGACTTTATACCTAATATAAGATTACGGAATTCTTCCAAATGCACTGCCGTTTTGCCGCCATGGCTTAAAAGCCAACTTCCGTTCGATAAAGAAGGTTAATTAACTTAAATATGTTAAACTAATGATTTGAAGCATTTGGATATCGATTGCTAAATGTGTATATACAAGAAAATCGACTTTATGACTAAATATAAGACCACGGAATTATGGCTTTATGTCAACTTCAGTTCGCTAAAGGAGGTTTATTAACTTAAATACGTTAAACCAGTTATCTGAAGCATTTCGATATCGATTGCGAAATGTGTATATACAAGAAAATCGACTTTATACCTCAATATAAAATTATAACAATACGGAATTCTTCTAAATGCACTGCCGTTATACCGTTAAGGCTTAATGTAGACTTCAGTGTGCTAAAAAATGTTTATTAACTTAATATGTTAAACTTATGATTTGAAGCATTTCGATATCGATAGCTAAATGTGTATAAACAAAAAAATCGACTTTATGCTTAAATATAAGATTACGGAATTCTTCCAAATGCACTGCCGTTATGCCGCCATGGCTTTAAGCCAACTTCCGTTCGTTAAAGAAGGTTTATTAACTTTAATATGTTAAAGTAATGATTTGAAGCATTTCGATATCGATTGCTATATGTGCATATACAAGAAAATCAATTTATACATAAATATAAGACTATGGATTTCTTCCAAATGTATTGTCGTTATGCTGCTATCGCTTTACATCAATTTCAACACGTTAAAGAAGGTAAACTAACTTAAATATGTTAAACTGATTATTTGAAGCATTTCGATATCGATTGCTAAATGTGTATATACAAGAAAATCGACTTTATACCTAAATATAAGATTACGGAATTCTTCCAAATGTACTGTCGTTATGCCGCCATGGCTTTATATCGACTTCAATACGTTAAAAAAGGTTAATTAACTTAAATATGTTAAACTTATGATTTGAAGCATTTCGATATCGATAGATAAAAGTGTATTTACAAGAAAATCGACTTTATGCCTAAATATAAGATTACGGAATTCTTCTAAATGCACTGCCGTTATGCCGTTATGGCTTTATGTAAACTTCAGTAAGATAAAGAAGGTTAATTAACTTAAATATGTTAAACTAATGATTTGAAGCATTTCGATATCGATTGCTAAATGTGTATATACAACAAAATCGAGTTTATACCTAAATATAAGATTACGGAATTCTTCCAAATGTATTGTCGTTATGCTGCTATCGCTTTACATCAATTTCAACACGTTAAAGAAGGTAAACTAACTTAAATATGTTAAACTGATTATTTGAAGCATTTCGATATCGATTGCTAAATGTGTATATACAACAAAATCGACTTTATACCTAAATATAAGATTACGGAATTCTTCTAAATGCACTGTCGTTATGCCGCCATGGCTTTATATCACCTTCATTACGTTAAAGAAAGTTAATTAACTTAAATATGTTAAACTAATGATTTAAATTATTTCGATATCGATTGCTAAATGTGTATATACAACAAAATCGACTTTATTCTAAATATAAGATTACGGAATTCTTCCAAATGTACTGTCGTTATGGCGCCATGGCTTTATAACGACTTCAATACGTTAAAGAAGGTTATATAACTTAAATATGTTAAACTAATGATTTTGAAGCTTTTCGATATCGATTGCTAAATGCGTATATACAACAAAATCGACTTTATACCTAAATATAAGATTACGGAATTCTTCTAAATGCACTGTCGTTATGCCGCCATGTCTTTATATCACCTTCATTACGTTGAAGAAGGTGAACTAACTTAAATATATTAAACTAATGATTTGAAGCATTTCAGTATCGATTGCTAAATGTGTATGTACAACAAAATCGGCTTTATACCTAAATATAAGATAACGGAATTCTTCTAAATGCACTGCCGTTATGCCGTTATGGCTTTATGTAAACTTCAGTAAGATAAGGAAGGTTAATTAACTTAAATATATTAAACTAATGAGTTGAACCATCTCGATATCGATTGCTTATGTGTATATACAACAAAATCGACTTTATACCTAAATATAAGATTACGGAGTTCTTCTACATGCACTGCCGTTATGCCGCCATGGCTTTATATCAACTTCAATACGTTAAAGAAGGTTAATTAACTTAAATATGTTAAACTAATGATTTGAAGCATTTCGTTATCGATTGCTAAATGTGTATATACAAGAAAATCGACTTTATACCTAATATAAGATTACGGATTTCTTCTAAATGCACTGCCGTTATACCGTTATGGCTATACGTACACTTCAGTAAGATAAAGAAGGTTAACTAACTTAAATATGTTAAACTAATGATTTGAAGCATTTCGATATCGATTGCTAAATGTGTATGTACAACAAAATCGACTTTATACCTAAATATAAGATAACGGAATTCATATAAATATACTGCCGTTATGCCGTTATGGCTTTATGTAAACTTAAGTAAGATAAAGAAGGTTAGTTAACTTAATTATGTTAATCTAATGATTTTCAGCATTTCGTTATCGATTGCTTAATGTGAATATTTAAGAAAATCGACTTTGTACATAAATACACGATAACGGAATTCTTCTAAATGCACTGCCGTTATGCCGTTATGGCTTTATGTTAACTTCAGTTCGTTAAAGAAGTTTTATTAACTTAAATATGTTAAACCAGTTATTTGAAGCATTTCGATATCGATTGCTTAATGCATATATACAACAAAATCGACTTTATACCTAAATATAAGATTACGGAATTCTTCCAAATGTACTGTCGTTATGCCGCCATGGCTTTGTATCAACTTCAATACGTTAAAGAAGGTTAATTAACTTAAATTTGTTAAACTAATGATTTAAAGCATTTCGATATCGCTTGCTGAATGTGTATGAAAAAGAAAATCGAATTTATACCTAAACATAAGATTACGGAATTCTTCCAAATGTACTGTCGTTATGCCGCCATGGCTATATATCGACTTTATACCTAATATAAGATTACGGAATTCTTCTAAATGCACAGCCGTTATGCCGCCATGGCTTTAAGCCAACTTCCGTTCGTTAAAGAAGGTTTATTAACTTAAATATGTTAAACTAATGATTTGAAGCATTTCGATATCGATTGCTAAATGTGTATATACAAGAAAATCAACTTTATGCATAAATATAAGGCTACGGAATTCTTCCAAATGTATTGTCGTTATGCTGCCATGGCTTTACATCAACATCAATACGTTAAAGAAGGTTAATTAACTTAAATATGTTAAGCTAATGATTTGAAGCATTTCGATATCGATTGTTAAATGTGTGTATACAAGAAAATCGACTTTATACCTAAATATAAGATTACGGAATTCTTCTAAATGCACTGTCGTTATGCCGCCATGGCTCTATATCACCTTCATTACGTTAAAGAAAGTTAACTAACTTAAAGATGTTAAACGAATGATTTGAAGCATTTCGATATCGATAGCTAAATGTGTATATACAAGAAAATCGACGTTTTACATAAATATAAGACTACCGTATTCTTCCAAATATACTGTCGCTATGCCGCCATGGCTTTATATCGACTTTATACCTAATATAAGATTACGGAATTCTTCTTAATGCACTGTCGTTATGCCGCCATGGCTCTATATCACCTTCATTACGTTAAAGAAGGTTAACTAACTTAAATATGTTAAACTAATGATTTGAGGCATTTCGATATCGATTGCTAAATGCGTATATACAACAAAATCGGCTTCATACCTAAATATAAGACTACGGAATTCTTCTAAATGCACTGTCGTTATGCCGCCATGGCCTTAAGCCAACTTCATTACGTTCCAGAAGGTTAACTAACTTAAATATGTTAAACGAATGATTTGAAGCATTTCGATATCGATAGCTAAATGTGTATATACAACAAAATCGACTTTTTACCTAAATATAAGATTACGGAATTCTTCCAAATGCACTGCCGTTATACCCTTTTGGCTTAATGTAAACTTCAGTAAGATAAAGAGTTAATTAACTTAAATATGTTAAACTAATGATTTGAGGCAATTCGATATCGATAGCTAAATGTGTATATACAAGAAAATCGACTTTATGCCTAATATAAGATTACGGAATTCTTCTACATGCACTGCCGTTATGCCGCCAAAGCTTTATGCCAACTTCAGTTCGTTAAAGAAGGTTTATTAACTTAAATATGTTAACTAATGAGTTGAAGCATCTCGATATCGATTGCTAAATATGTATATACAACAAAATCGACTTTATACCTAAATATAAGATTGCGGAATTCTTCTAAATGCGCTGCCGTTATGCCGCCATGGCCTTAAGCCAACTTCAGTTCGTTAAAGAAGGTTAGTTAACTTAAATTTGTTAAACTAATGATTTGAAGCATTTTGATATCGACTGCTAAATGTGTAAATGCAAGAAAATTGACTTTACACCTAAATATAAAATTATAACATTACGGAATTCTTTTAAATGCACTGCCGTTATACCGTTAAGGCTTTATGTAGACTTCAGTAAGCTAAAAAATGTTTATTAACTTAATATGTTAAACTAATGATTTGAAGCATTTATATTTAAATATAAGATTACGGAATTCTTCCAAATGTACTGTCGTTATGCCGCTATGGCTTTATGTCAACTTCAATACGTTAAAGAAGGTTAATTAACTTAAATATGTTAAACTAATGATTTGAAGCATTTTGATATCGACTGCTAAATGCATATATACCAGAAAATCGACTTTATACCTAAATATAAGACTACGGAATTCTTCCAAATGTACTGTGGTTATGCCGCCATGGCTTTATATCAACTTCAATACTTTAAAGAAGGTTAACTTACTTAAATATGTTAAACGAATGCTATGAAAAATAGAACTGAAGTTGGCTTTAACGGTACACTTCAGTGCGTTAAAGAAGGTTTATTAACTTAAACATGTTACACTAATGATTTTTGGCATTTCGATATAGATTGCTAAATGTGTATATACAAGAAAATCGAATTTATACCTAAATATAAGATAACGGAATTCTTCTAAATGCACTGCCGTTATGCCTTAAGGCTTTATGTAGACTTCAGTAAGCTAAAAAATGTTTATTAACTTAATATGTTAAACTAATGATTTGAAGCATTTAGATATCGATAGCTAAATGTGTATATGTAAGAATATTGACTTTATATTTAAATATAAGATTACGGAATTCTTCCTAATGTACTGTCGTTATGCCGCTATGGCATTATGTCAACTTCAATACGTTAAAGAAGGTTGATTAACTTAAATATGTTAAACTAATGATTTGAAGCATTTTGATATCGACTGCTAAATGTGTAAATGCACGAAAATCGACTTTACACCTAAATATAAAATTATAACATTACGGAATTCTTCTAAATGCACTGCCGTTATACCGTTAAGGCTTTATGTAGACTTCAGTAAGCTAAAAAATGTTTATTAACTTAATGTGTTAAACTAATGATTTGAAGCATTTAGATATCGATAGCTAAATATGTATATACATACAAGAAAATCGACTTCGTACCTAAATATAAGATTATTGAGTTCTTCTACATGCACTGCTGTTATGCCTCCATGGCTGTATGCCCACTTCAGATCGTTAAAGAAGGTTTATTTACTTAAATATGATAAACTAATGAGCTGAAGCTCTTCTATATCGGTTGCTAAATGTGTATATACAAGAAAACCGATTTTATACCTAAATAAAAGATGCCGGAATTCACCCAAACATACTGCCGTTATGCCGCTATGGCTTTATGTAAACTTCAATAGGATAAAGAAGGTAAATTAACCGAAATATGCTAAACCTGTTATTTGAAGCATTTCGATATCGGTTGCTAAATGTGTATATACAACAAAGTCGACTTTATACCTAAATATAAGATTACGGAATTCTTCTAAATGCACTGCCGTTATGCCGCCATTGTTTGTATCAACTTCAATACGTTAAAGAAGGTTAATTATTTTAAATATGTTAAACTAATGGTTTGAAGTATTTCGATATCGACTGCTAAATGTGTAAATACAACAAAATCGACTTTATACCTAAATATAAAATTATAACATTACGGAGTTCTTCTAAATGCACTGCCGTTATGCCATTAAGGCTTTATGTAGACCTCATTAAGCTAAAAAATGTTTATTAACTTAATATGTTAAACTAATGATTTGCAGCATTTCGATATCGATTGCTTAATGCATATATACAACAAAATCGACTTTATACCCAATTATAAGATTACGGAATTCTTCTAAATGCACTGCCGTTATGCCGCCATTGTTTGTATCAACTTCAATACGTTAAAAAAGGTTAATTAACTTAAATATGTTAAACTAATGATTTTAAGCATTTAGATATCGATTGCTAATATCGTATTTACAACAAAATCGACTTTATACCTAAATATGAGCTTACGGAATTCTTCTAAATGCACTGCCGTTATGCCGCCATGGCTTTATGTAAACTTCGTTGCGTTAAAGAAGGTTTTTTAACTCAAATATGTTAAACTTATGATTTGAAGATTTTCGAAATCGATTGCTAAATGCATATACACAACAAAATCGACTTTATACCTAAATATAAGATTACGGAATTCTTCCAAATGCACTGCCGTTATGCCGTTATGGCTTTATGTTAACTTCAGTTCGTTTAAGAAGGTTTATTAACTTAGATATGTTACACTAGTTATTTGAAGCATTTCGATATCGATTCCTAAATGAGTATATACAAGAAAATCGACTTTATAACTAAATATATGATAACGGAATTCTTCTACATGCACTGCCGTTATGCCGCCATGGCTTTGTGTTAACTTCAGTGCGTTAAAGAAGGTTTGTTAACTTAAATTTGTTAAACTAATGATTTGAAGCATTTCGATTTCGATTGCTAAATGAGTATATACAAGAAAATGGACTTTATACCTAAATATAAGATTACGGAATTCTTCTAAATGCTTTGCCGTTATGCCGCCATGGCTTTGTGTTAACTTCGGTGCGTTAAAGAAGCTTTATTACCTTAAATATGTTAAACTAAAGATTTGAAGATTTTCGAAATCGATTGCTAAGTGCATATATACAAGAAAATCTTCCTTATACCTAAATATAAGATTACGGAATTCTTCCAAATGTACTGTCGTTATGCCGCCATGGCTTTATATCAAATTCAATATGTTAAAGAAGGTTATTAACTTAAATATGTTAAACTAAAGATTTGAGGCATTTCGATATCGATTGCTAAACGTGTGTATACAAGAAAATCGACTTTATACCTAAATATAAGGTTACGGAATTCTTCCAAATGCACTTCCGTTATACCGTTATGGTTTTATGTTAACTTCAGTAAGTTAAAGAGGGTTTATTAACTTAGATATGTTACACTAGTTATTTGAAGCATTTCGATATCGATTGCTAAATGAGTATATACAAGAAAATCGACTTTATACCTAAATATATGATAACGGAATTCTTCTACACGCACTACCGTTATGCCGCCATGGCTTTGTGTTAACTTCAGTGCGTTAAAGTAGGTTTGTTAACTTAAATATGTTAAACTAATGATTTGAAGCATTTCGATTTCGATTGCTAAAGGAGTATATAGAAGAAAATGGACTTTACACCTAAGTATAAGATTACGGAATTCTTCTTAATGCTTTGCCGTTATGTCGTTAAGGCGTTTGTAGACTTCAGTAAGATAGAGTGGGTTAATGAACTTAAATATGTTAAACAAATGATTTTAGGCATTTCGATATCGATTGCTAAATGTGTATATACAAGAAAATCGACTTTATACCCAAATATATGATAACGGAATTCTTCTACATGCACTGCCGTTATGCCGTTAAGGCGTTTGTAGACTTCAGTAAGATAAAGAGGGTTAATTAGCTTAAATATACTAAACTAATGATTTGAACCATTTCGATATCGATTGCTAAATGTGTATGTACAAGAAAATCGACTTTATACTTAAATATATGATAACGGAATTCTTCTACATGCACTGCCGTTATGCCGTTAAGGCGTTTGTAGACTTCAGTAAGATAAAGGGGGTTAATTAACGTAAATATGTTAAACTAATGATTTGAGGCATTTCGATATCGATTGCTAAATGTGTATATACAAGAAAATCGACTTAGTACCTAAATATAAGATTACGGAATTCTTCCAAATGCTCCGCCGTTATGCCGTTAAGGCTTTTGTAGACTTTAGTAAGATAAAGAGGGTTAATTAGCTTATATATGTTAAACTAATGATTTGAAGCATTTCGATATCGATTGCTAAATGTGTACATACAACAAAATCGACTTTATACCTAAATATAAGATTACGTAATTCTTCTAAATGCTTTGCCTTTATGCCGTTAAAACGTTTGTAGACTTCAGTAAGATAAAGAGGGTTAATTAACTTAAATATGTTAAACTAATGATTTGAAGCATTTCTATATCGATTGCTAAATGAGTATATACAAGAAAATCGACTTTATACCGAAATATAAGATTACATAATTCTTCTAAATGCACTGCCGTTATGCCGTTAAAGCTTTTGTAGACTTCAGTAATATAAAGAAGGTTTATTAACTTAGATATGTTAGCCTAGTTATTTGAAGCATTTCGATATCGATTGCTAAATGTGTATATACAAGAAAATCGACTTTATACCTAAATATTAGATTACGGAATTCTTCCAAATGCACTGCCGTTATGCCGTTAAGGCTTTTGTAGACTTCAGTAAGATAAAGAAGGTTTATTAACTTAGATATGCTAAACTAGTTGTTTGAAGCATTTCAATATCGATTGCTAAATGAGTATATACAAGAAAATGGACTTTATACCTAAATATAAGATTACGTAATTCTTCTAAATGCTTTGCCGTTATGCAATTAAGGCGTTTGTAGACTTCAGTAAGATAAAGAGGTTTAATTAACTTAAATATGTTAAACTAATGATTTGAGGCATTTCGATATCGATTGCTAAATGTGTATGTACAAGAAAATCGACTTTATACCTAAATATATGATAACGGTATTCTTCTACATGTACTGCCGTTATGCCGTTAAGGCGTTTGTAGACTTCAGTAAGATAAAGGGGGTTAATTAACTTAAATATGTTAAACTAATGATTTGAGGCATTTCGATATCGATTTCTAAATGAGTATATACAAGAAAATCGACTTTATACCTAAATATATGATAACGGAGTTCTTCTACATGCACTGCCGTTATGCCGCCATGGCTTTGTGTTAACTACAGTGCGTTAAAGTAGGTTTGTTAACTTAAATATGTTAAACTAATGATTTGAAGCATTTCGATTTCGATTGCTAAATGAGTATATGCAAGAAAATGGACTTTATGCCTAAATATAAGATTACGGAATTCTTCTAAATGCTTTGCCGTTATGCCGTTAAGGCGTTTGTAGACTTCAGTAAGATAGAGAGGGTTAATTAGCTTAAATATGTTAAACTAATGATTTGAAGCATTTCGATATCGATTGCTAAATGTGTATATACAACAAAATTGACTTTATACGTAAATATAAGATAACGTAATTCTTCTAAATGCTTTTCCGCTATGCCGTTAAAACGTTTGTAGACTTCAGTGCGTTAAAGTAGGTTTGTTAACTTAAATATGTTAAACTATTGATTTGAAGCATTTCGATTTCGATTGCTAAATGAGTATATACAAGAAAATGGACTTTATACCTAAATATAAGATTACGGAATTCTTCTAAATGCTTTGCCTTTATGCCGTTAAGGCGTTTGTAGACTTCAGTAAGAAAGAGAGGGTTAATAAACTTAAATATATTAAACTAATGATTTGAGGCATTTCGATATCGATTGCTAAATGTGTATATACAAGAAAATCGACTTTATACCTAAATATATGATAACAGAATTCTTCTACTTGCACTGCCGTTATGCCGTTAAGGCGTTTGTAGACTTCAGTAAGATAAAGGGGGTTAATTAGCTTAAATATTTTAAACTAATGATTTGAGGAATTTCGATATCGATTGCGAAATGTGTATATACAAGAAAATCGACTTTATACCTAAATATAAGATTACGGAATTCTTCCAAATGCACTGCCGTTATACCGTTATGGTTTTATGTTAACTTCAGTTAGTTAAAGAAGGTTTATTAACTTAAATATGTTAAACCAGTTATTTGAAGCATTTCGATATCGATTGCTTAATGCATATATACAAGAAAATCGACTTTATACCTAAATATAAGATTACGGAATTCTTCCAAATGTACTGCCGTTATGCCACCATGGCTTTATATCAACTTCAATACGTTAAAAAAGGTTAATTAACTTAAATATGATAAACTAATGATTTGAGGCATTTCGATATCGATTGCTAAATGTGTATATAGAAGAAAATCGACTTTCTACCTAAATATAAGATTACGGAATTCTTCTACATGAACTGCCGTTATGCCGCCATGGCTTTGTGTTAACTTCAATGCGTTAAAGAAGCTTTATTAACTTAAATATGTTAAACTAATGATTTGAAGATTTTCGAAATCGATTGTTAAATGCACATACACAACAAAATCGACTTTATACCTAAATATAAGATTACGGAATTCTTCCAAATGCACTGCCGTTATGCCGTTATGGCTTTATGTTAACTTCAGTTCGTTTAAGAAGGTTTACTAATTTAGATATGTTACACTAGTTATTTGAAGCATTTCGAAATCGATTGCTTAATGCATATATACAAGAAAATTGACTTTCTACCTAAATATAAGAATACGGAATTCTTCTAAATGCACTGCCGTTATGCCGTTATGGCTTTATGTTAACTTCAGTTCGTTTAAGAAGGTTTGTTAACTTAGATATGTTACACTAGTTATTTTAAGCATTTCGAAATCGATTGCTTAATGCATATATACAAGAAAATCGACTTTATACCTAAATATAAGCTTACGGAATTCTTCTACATGCACTGCCGCTATGCCGCCATGGCTTTGTGTTAACTTCAGTGCGTTAAAGTAGGTTTGTTAACTTAAAGATGTTAAACCAGTTAAATGAAGCATTTCGATATCCATTGCTTAATGCATATATACAAGAAAATCGACTTTATACCTAAATATGAGCTTACGGAATTCTTCTAAATGCTTTGCCGATATGCCGTTAAGGCGTTTGTAGACTTCAGTAAGATAAAGGGGGTTAATTAACTTAAATATGTTAAACTAATGATTTTAAGCATTTCGATATCGATTGCTAAATGTGTATATGCAAGAAAATCAATTTTATACCTAAATATAAGATTACGGATTTCTTCTAAATGCACTGCCGTTATGCAGTTACATCTTTATGTTAACTTCTGTTCGTTAAAGAAGGTTTATTAACTTAAATATGTTACACCAGTTATTAGAAGCAGTTCGAAATCGGTTGCTTATGGCATATATACAAGAAAACCGACTTTATACCTAAATGTAAGATTACGGAATTCTTCCAACTGTACTGTCGTTATGCCGCCATGGCTTTATATCAAATTCAATATGTTAAAGAAGGTTATTAACTTAAATATGTTAAACTAAAGATTTGAGGCATTTCGATATCGATTGCTAAACGTGTGTATACAAGAAAATCGACTTTATACCTAAATATAAGGTTACGGAATTCTTCCAAATGCACTTCCGTTATACCGTTATGGTTTTATGTTAACTTCAGTAAGTTAAAGAGGGTTTATTAACTTAGATATGTTACACTAGTTATTTGAAGCATTTCGATATCGATTGCTAAATGAGTATATACAAGAAAATCGACTTTATACCTAAATATATGATAACGGAATTCTTCTACACGCACTACCGTTATGCCGCCATGGCTTTGTGTTAACTTCAGTGCGTTAAAGTAGGTTTGTTAACTTAAATATGTTAAACTAATGATTTGAAGCATTTCGATTTCGATTGCTAAAGGAGTATATAGAAGAAAATGGACTTTACACCTAAGTATAAGATTACGGAATTCTTCTTAATGCTTTGCCGTTATGTCGTTAAGGCGTTTGTAGACTTCAGTAAGATAGAGTGGGTTAATGAACTTAAATATGTTAAACAAATGATTTTAGGCATTTCGATATCGATTGCTAAATGTGTATATACAAGAAAATCGACTTTATACCCAAATATATGATAACGGAATTCTTCTACATGCACTGCCGTTATGCCGTTAAGGCGTTTGTAGACTTCAGTAAGATAAAGAGGGTTAATTAGCTTAAATATACTAAACTAATGATTTGAACCATTTCGATATCGATTGCTAAATGTGTATGTACAAGAAAATCGACTTTATACTTAAATATATGATAACGGAATTCTTCTACATGCACTGCCGTTATGCCGTTAAGGCGTTTGTAGACTTCAGTAAGATAAAGGGGGTTAATTAACGTAAATATGTTAAACTAATGATTTGAGGCATTTCGATATCGATTGCTAAATGTGTATATACAAGAAAATCGACTTAGTACCTAAATATAAGATTACGGAATTCTTCCAAATGCTCCGCCGTTATGCCGTTAAGGCTTTTGTAGACTTTAGTAAGATAAAGAGGGTTAATTAGCTTATATATGTTAAACTAATGATTTGAAGCATTTCGATATCGATTGCTAAATGTGTACATACAACAAAATCGACTTTATACCTAAATATAAGATTACGTAATTCTTCTAAATGCTTTGCCTTTATGCCGTTAAAACGTTTGTAGACTTCAGTAAGATAAAGAGGGTTAATTAACTTAAATATGTTAAACTAATGATTTGAAGCATTTCTATATCGATTGCTAAATGAGTATATACAAGAAAATCGACTTTATACCGAAATATAAGATTACATAATTCTTCTAAATGCACTGCCGTTATGCCGTTAAAGCTTTTGTAGACTTCAGTAATATAAAGAAGGTTTATTAACTTAGATATGTTAGCCTAGTTATTTGAAGCATTTCGATATCGATTGCTAAATGTGTATATACAAGAAAATCGACTTTATACCTAAATATTAGATTACGGAATTCTTCCAAATGCACTGCCGTTATGCCGTTAAGGCTTTTGTAGACTTCAGTAAGATAAAGAAGGTTTATTAACTTAGATATGCTAAACTAGTTGTTTGAAGCATTTCAATATCGATTGCTAAATGAGTATATACAAGAAAATGGACTTTATACCTAAATATAAGATTACGTAATTCTTCTAAATGCTTTGCCGTTATGCAATTAAGGCGTTTGTAGACTTCAGTAAGATAAAGAGGTTTAATTAACTTAAATATGTTAAACTAATGATTTGAGGCATTTCGATATCGATTGCTAAATGTGTATGTACAAGAAAATCGACTTTATACCTAAATATATGATAACGGTATTCTTCTACATGTACTGCCGTTATGCCGTTAAGGCGTTTGTAGACTTCAGTAAGATAAAGGGGGTTAATTAACTTAAATATGTTAAACTAATGATTTGAGGCATTTCGATATCGATTTCTAAATGAGTATATACAAGAAAATCGACTTTATACCTAAATATATGATAACGGAGTTCTTCTACATGCACTGCCGTTATGCCGCCATGGCTTTGTGTTAACTACAGTGCGTTAAAGTAGGTTTGTTAACTTAAATATGTTAAACTAATGATTTGAAGCATTTCGATTTCGATTGCTAAATGAGTATATGCAAGAAAATGGACTTTATGCCTAAATATAAGATTACGGAATTCTTCTAAATGCTTTGCCGTTATGCCGTTAAGGCGTTTGTAGACTTCAGTAAGATAGAGAGGGTTAATTAGCTTAAATATGTTAAACTAATGATTTGAAGCATTTCGATATCGATTGCTAAATGTGTATATACAACAAAATTGACTTTATACGTAAATATAAGATAACGTAATTCTTCTAAATGCTTTTCCGCTATGCCGTTAAAACGTTTGTAGACTTCAGTGCGTTAAAGTAGGTTTGTTAACTTAAATATGTTAAACTATTGATTTGAAGCATTTCGATTTCGATTGCTAAATGAGTATATACAAGAAAATGGACTTTACACCTAAATATAAGATTACGGAATTCTTCTAAATGCTTTGCCGTTTTTGCCGTTAAGGCGTTTGTAGACTTCAGTAAGAAAGAGAGGGTTAATGAACTTAAATATGTTAAACAAATGATTTTAGGCATTTCGATATCGATTGCTAAATGTGTATATACAAGAAAATCGACTTTATACCCAAATATATGATAACGGAATTCTTCTACATGCACTGCCGTTATGCCGTTAAGGCGTTTGTAGACTTCAGTAAGATAAAGAGGGTTAATTAGCTTAAATATACTAAACTAATGATTTGAACCATTTCGATATCGATTGCTAAATGTGTATGTACAAGAAAATCGACTTTATACTTAAATATATGATAACGGAATTCTTCTACATGCACTGCCGTTATGCCGTTAAGGCGTTTGTAGACTTCAGTAAGATAAAGGGGGTTAATTAACGTAAATATGTTAAACTAATGATTTGAGGCATTTCGATATCGATTGCTAAATGTGTATATACAAGAAAATCGACTTAGTACCTAAATATAAGATTACGGAATTCTTCCAAATGCTCCGCCGTTATGCCGTTAAGGCTTTTGTAGACTTTAGTAAGATAAAGAGGGTTAATTAGCTTATATATGTTAAACTAATGATTTGAAGCATTTCGATATCGATTGCTAAATGTGTACATACAACAAAATCGACTTTATACCTAAATATAAGATTACGTAATTCTTCTAAATGCTTTGCCTTTATGCCGTTAAAACGTTTGTAGACTTCAGTAAGATAAAGAGGGTTAATTAACTTAAATATGTTAAACTAATGATTTGAAGCATTTCTATATCGATTGCTAAATGAGTATATACAAGAAAATCGACTTTATACCGAAATATAAGATTACATAATTCTTCTAAATGCACTGCCGTTATGCCGTTAAAGCTTTTGTAGACTTCAGTAATATAAAGAAGGTTTATTAACTTAGATATGTTAGCCTAGTTATTTGAAGCATTTCGATATCGATTGCTAAATGTGTATATACAAGAAAATCGACTTTATACCTAAATATTAGATTACGGAATTCTTCCAAATGCACTGCCGTTATGCCGTTAAGGCTTTTGTAGACTTCAGTAAGATAAAGAAGGTTTATTAACTTAGATATGCTAAACTAGTTGTTTGAAGCATTTCAATATCGATTGCTAAATGAGTATATACAAGAAAATGGACTTTATACCTAAATATAAGATTACGTAATTCTTCTAAATGCTTTGCCGTTATGCAATTAAGGCGTTTGTAGACTTCAGTAAGATAAAGAGGTTTAATTAACTTAAATATGTTAAACTAATGATTTGAGGCATTTCGATATCGATTGCTAAATGTGTATGTACAAGAAAATCGACTTTATACCTAAATATATGATAACGGTATTCTTCTACATGTACTGCCGTTATGCCGTTAAGGCGTTTGTAGACTTCAGTAAGATAAAGGGGGTTAATTAACTTAAATATGTTAAACTAATGATTTGAGGCATTTCGATATCGATTTCTAAATGAGTATATACAAGAAAATCGACTTTATACCTAAATATATGATAACGGAGTTCTTCTACATGCACTGCCGTTATGCCGCCATGGCTTTGTGTTAACTACAGTGCGTTAAAGTAGGTTTGTTAACTTAAATATGTTAAACTAATGATTTGAAGCATTTCGATTTCGATTGCTAAATGAGTATATGCAAGAAAATGGACTTTATGCCTAAATATAAGATTACGGAATTCTTCTAAATGCTTTGCCGTTATGCCGTTAAGGCGTTTGTAGACTTCAGTAAGATAGAGAGGGTTAATTAGCTTAAATATGTTAAACTAATGATTTGAAGCATTTCGATATCGATTGCTAAATGTGTATATACAACAAAATTGACTTTATACGTAAATATAAGATAACGTAATTCTTCTAAATGCTTTTCCGCTATGCCGTTAAAACGTTTGTAGACTTCAGTGCGTTAAAGTAGGTTTGTTAACTTAAATATGTTAAACTATTGATTTGAAGCATTTCGATTTCGATTGCTAAATGAGTATATACAAGAAAATGGACTTTATACCTAAATATAAGATTACGGAATTCTTCTAAATGCTTTGCCTTTATGCCGTTAAGGCGTTTGTAGACTTCAGTAAGAAAGAGAGGGTTAATAAACTTAAATATATTAAACTAATGATTTGAGGCATTTCGATATCGATTGCTAAATGTGTATATACAAGAAAATCGACTTTATACCTAAATATATGATAACAGAATTCTTCTACTTGCACTGCCGTTATGCCGTTAAGGCGTTTGTAGACTTCAGTAAGATAAAGGGGGTTAATTAGCTTAAATATTTTAAACTAATGATTTGAGGAATTTCGATATCGATTGCGAAATGTGTATATACAAGAAAATCGACTTTATACCTAAATATAAGATTACGGAATTCTTCCAAATGCACTGCCGTTATACCGTTATGGTTTTATGTTAACTTCAGTTAGTTAAAGAAGGTTTATTAACTTAAATATGTTAAACCAGTTATTTGAAGCATTTCGATATCGATTGCTTAATGCATATATACAAGAAAATCGACTTTATACCTAAATATAAGATTACGGAATTCTTCCAAATGTACTGCCGTTATGCCACCATGGCTTTATATCAACTTCAATACGTTAAAAAAGGTTAATTAACTTAAATATGATAAACTAATGATTTGAGGCATTTCGATATCGATTGCTAAATGTGTATATAGAAGAAAATCGACTTTCTACCTAAATATAAGATTACGGAATTCTTCTACATGAACTGCCGTTATGCCGCCATGGCTTTGTGTTAACTTCAATGCGTTAAAGAAGCTTTATTAACTTAAATATGTTAAACTAATGATTTGAAGATTTTCGAAATCGATTGTTAAATGCACATACACAACAAAATCGACTTTATACCTAAATATAAGATTACGGAATTCTTCCAAATGCACTGCCGTTATGCCGTTATGGCTTTATGTTAACTTCAGTTCGTTTAAGAAGGTTTACTAATTTAGATATGTTACACTAGTTATTTGAAGCATTTCGAAATCGATTGCTTAATGCATATATACAAGAAAATTGACTTTCTACCTAAATATAAGAATACGGAATTCTTCTAAATGCACTGCCGTTATGCCGTTATGGCTTTATGTTAACTTCAGTTCGTTTAAGAAGGTTTGTTAACTTAGATATGTTACACTAGTTATTTTAAGCATTTCGAAATCGATTGCTTAATGCATATATACAAGAAAATCGACTTTATACCTAAATATAAGCTTACGGAATTCTTCTACATGCACTGCCGCTATGCCGCCATGGCTTTGTGTTAACTTCAGTGCGTTAAAGTAGGTTTGTTAACTTAAAGATGTTAAACCAGTTAAATGAAGCATTTCGATATCCATTGCTTAATGCATATATACAAGAAAATCGACTTTATACCTAAATATGAGCTTACGGAATTCTTCTAAATGCTTTGCCGATATGCCGTTAAGGCGTTTGTAGACTTCAGTAAGATAAAGGGGGTTAATTAACTTAAATATGTTAAACTAATGATTTTAAGCATTTCGATATCGATTGCTAAATGTGTATATGCAAGAAAATCAATTTTATACCTAAATATAAGATTACGGATTTCTTCTAAATGCACTGCCGTTATGCAGTTACATCTTTATGTTAACTTCTGTTCGTTAAAGAAGGTTTATTAACTTAAATATGTTACACCAGTTATTAGAAGCAGTTCGAAATCGGTTGCTTATGGCATATATACAAGAAAACCGACTTTATACCTAAATGTAAGATTACGGAATTCTTCCAACTGTACTGTCGTTATGCCGCCATGGCTTTATATGAACTTCAATATGTTAAAGAAGCTTAATTAACTTAAATATGTTAAACTAATGATTTGAGGCATTTCGATATCGATTGCTAAATGTGTATATACAAAAAAATCGACTTTATACCTAAACATAAGCTTACGGAATTCTTCTAAATGCACTGCCGTTATGCCGTTATGGCTTTATGTTAACTTCAGTTCGTTAAAGAAGGTTTATTAACTTAGTTATGTTACACCAGTTACTTGAAGCATTTCGAAATCGATTGCTTAATGTATATTTACAAGAATAGCGACTTTATAACTAAATATAAGATTACGGAATTCTTCCAAATGAACTGCCTTTACGCAGTTAAGGCTTTTGTAGACTTAAGTAAGATAAAGAGGGTTAATTAGCATAAATATGTTAAACTAATGATTTGAAGCATTTCGATATCGATTGCTAAATGTGTATGTACAAGAAAACCGACTTTATACCTAAATATATGATAAGGAATTCTTCTACATGCACTGCCATTATGCCGTTAAGGCGTTTGTAGACTTCAGTAAGATTAAGGGGGTTAATTAACTCAAATATGTTAAACTAATGATTTGAAGCATTTCGATATCGATTGCTAAATGTGTATATACAAGAAAATCAACTTAATACCTAAATATAAGATTACGGAGTTCTTCCAAACGCACTGCCGTTATACCGTTATGGTTTTATGTTAACTTCAGTTAGGTAAAGAAGGTTTATTAAATTAAATATGTTAAACCAGTTATTTGAAGCATTTCGATATCGATTGCTTAAGGCATATATACAAGAAAATCGACTTTATACCTAAATAAAAGATTACGGAATTCTTCCAAATGTACTGTCGTTATGCCACCATGGCTTTACATCAACTTCAATACGTTAACAAAGGTTAATTAACTTAAATATGTTAAACTAATGATTTGAAGATTTTCGAAATCGATTGCTAAATGCATATACACAACAAATCGACTTTATACCTAAATATAAGATAACAGAATTCTTCCAAATGCACTGCCGTTATGCCGTTATGGCTTTATGTTAACTTCAGTTCGTTTAAGAAGGTTTATTAACTTAGATATGTTACACTAGTTACTTGAAGCATTTCGAAATCGATTGCTTAATGCATATATACAAGAAAATCGACTTTCTACCTAAATAAAAGTTAACGGAATTCTTCTAAATGCACTGCCGTTATGCCGTTATGGCTTTATGTTAACTTCAGTTCGTTTAAGAAGGTTTATTACTTAGATGTGTTACACTAGTGACTTGATGCATTTTGATTTCGATTGTGAAATGAGTATTTACAAGAAAATGGACTTTATACCTAAATATAAGATTAAGGGATTCTTCTAAATGCTTTGCCGTTATGCCGTTAAGGCGTTTGTAGACTTCAGTAAGATAGAGAGGGTTAGTTAACTTAAATATATTAAACTAATGATTTGAGGCATTTCGATATCGATTGCTATATACAAGAAAATCGACTTTATACCTAAATATATGATAACGGAATTCTTCTACATGCACTGCTGTTATGCCGCCAGGGCTTTGTGTTAACTTCAGTGCGTTAAAGTAGGTTTGTTAACTTAAATAAGTCAAACTAATGATTTGAGGTATTTCGATATCGATTGCTAAATGTGTATATACAAGAAAATCGATTTTATACCTAAATATATGATAAAGGAATTCTTCTATATGCACTGCCGTTATGCCGTTAATGCGTTTGTAGACTTCAGTAAGATAAAGAGGGTTAATTAACTTAAATATATTAAACTAAAGATTTGAGGCATTTCGATATCCATTGCTATATACAAGAAAATCGACTTTATACCTAAATATATGATAACGGAATTCTTCTACATGCACTGCTGTTATGCCGCCAGGGCTTTGTGTTAACTTCAGTGCGTTAAAGTAGGTTTGTTAACTTAAATAAGTCAAAAAAGAGGTATTTCGATATCGATTGCTAAAAGTGTATATACAAGAAAATCGACTTTATACCTAAATATTTGATAAAGGAATTCTTCTACATGCACTGCCGTTATGCCGTTAAGGCGTTTGTAGACTTCAGTAAGATAAAGGGGGTTAATTAACTTAAATATATTAAACTAAAGATTTGAGGCATTTCGATATCGATTGCTATATACAAGAAAATCGACTTTCTACCTAAATAGAAGTTAACGGAATTCTTCTAAATGCGCTGCCGTTATACCGTTATGGTTTTGTGTTAACTTCAGTTAGTTAAAGAAGGTTTATTAACTTAAATATGTTAACCAGTTATTTGAAGCATTTCGATATCGATTGCTTAATGCATATATACAAGAAAATCGACTTTATACCTAAATATATGATAACGGAATTCTTCTACATGCACTGCCGTTATGCCGTTAAGGCGTTTGTAGACTTTAGTAAGATAAAGGGGGTTAATAAACTTAAATATATTAAAATAATGATTTGCGGCATTTCGATATCGATTGCTAAATGTCTATATACAAGAAAATCGACTTTATATCTAAATATAAGATTACGGAATTCGTCTACATGAACTGCCGTTATGCCGCCATGGCTTTGTGTTAACTTCAGTGCGTTAAAGAAGCTTTATTAACTTAAATATGTTAAACTTATGATTTGAAGATTTTCGAAATCGATTGCTAAATGCATATACACAGCAAAATCGACTTTATACCTTAATATAAGATTACGGAATTCTTCCAAATGCACTGTCGTTATGCCGTTATGGCTTTATGTTAACTTCAGTTCGTTTAAGAAGGTTTATTAACTTAGATACATATGTTAAACAAGTTATTTGAAGCATTTCGACATCG
>CM050325.1:195727-217727 GCA_027475135.1 Bactrocera correcta
TAAACCTTCCTTAACGATCTGAAGTTGGCATATAGCCATGGCGGCATAACGGCAGTGCATGTAGAAGAATTCCGTAATCTTATATTTAGGTATAAAGTCGATTTTCTTGTATATACACATTTAGCTATCGATATCGAAATGCTCCAAATCATTAGTTTAACATATTTAAGTTAATCAACCTTCTTTAACGTATTGAAGTTGATATAAAGCCATGGCGGCATAACGACAGTACATTTGGAAGAATTCATATTTAGGTATAAAGTCGATTTTCTTGTACTTACACATTTAGCAATATATATCGAAATGCTTCAAATAACTGGTTTAGCATATTTAAGTTAATTAACCTTCTTTATCTTAATGAAGTTTACATAAAGCGTTAACGGCATAACGGCAGTATATTTATATGAATTCCGTTATCTTATATTTAGGTATTTTCGATTTTCTTGTATTTACACATTTAGCAATCGATATCGAAAATCTTCAAATCATTAGTTTAACATATTTATGTTAGTTAACCTTCTTTAACGTAATGAAGGTGACATAAAGCCATGCCGGCATAACGACAGTGCATTCAGAAGCATTCCGTAATCTTATATTTAGGATTAAAGTCGATTTTGTTGTATATACGCATTTAGCAATCGATATCGAAATGCTTCAAATCATTAGTTTAACATATTTAAGTTAATTAACCTTCTTTAACGTATTTAAGTTGATATAAAGCCATGGCGGCATAACGACAGTACATTTGGAAGAATTCCGCAGTCTTATATTTAGGTATAAATTCAATTTTCTTGTATATAAACATTTAGCAATCGATACCGAAATGCTTCAACTAGTTAGTTTAACATATCTAAGTTAATTAACCTTCTATAACGATCTGAAGTTGGCATATAGCCATGGCGGCATAACGACAGTACATTTGGAAGAATTCCGTAATCCTATATTTAGGTATTAAGTCGATTTTCTTTTACATACACATTTCGCTATCGATATCGAAATGCTTCATATCATTAGTTTAACATATTAAGTTAATAAAGGCGTTTTAGCTTACTGAAGTCTACAAACTGCTTAACGGCATAACGGCAAAGCATTTAGAAGAATTACGTAATCTTATATTTAAGTATAAAGTCGATTTTCTTGTATTTACACATTTAGCATTTAGAAGAATTCCGTAATCTTATATTTAGGTATAAAGTCGATTTTGTTGTATATACGCATTTAGCGATCGATATCGAAATGCTTCAAATAATTGGTTTAGCATATTTCAGTAATTAACCTTCTTTATCTTACTGAAGTGTAGAGTATATTTATATGAATTCCGTTATCTTATATTTAGGTATAAATTCGATTTTCTTTAACATACACATTTAGCAATCGATATCGAAAATCTTCAAATCATTAGTTTAACATATTTAATTTAGTTAACCATCTTTAACGTAATGAAGGTGATATAAAGCCATGGCGGGATAACGACAGTGCATTTTGTAGAATTCCGTAATCTTATATTTAGGTATAAAGTCGATTTTGTTATATATACGCATTTAGCAATCGATATCGAAATGCTTCAAATCATTACTTTAAAATATTTAAGTTAATTAACCTTCTTTAACGTATTGAAGTCGATATAAAGCCATGGCGGCATTTGTAAGAATTCCGCAGTCTTATATTTAGGTATAAAGTCAATTTTCTTGTATGTAAACATATAGCAATCGATATCGAAATGCTTCAAATCATTCGTTTAACATATTTAAGTTAATAAACCTTCCTTAACGATCTGAAGTTGGCATATAGCCATGGCGGCATAACGGCAGTGCATGTAGAAGAATTCCGTAATCTTATATTTAGGTATAAAGTCGATTTTCTTGTATATACACATTTAGCTATCGATATCGAAATGCTCCAAATCATTAGTTTAACATATTTAAGTTAATCAACCTTCTTTAACGTATTGAAGTTGATATAAAGCCATGGCGGCATAACGACAGTGCATTCAGAAGCATTCCGTAATCTTATATTTAGGATTAAAGTCGATTTTGTTGTATATACGCATTTAGCAATCGATATGGAAATGCTTCAAATCATTAATTTAACACATTTAAGTTAATTAACCTTCTTTAACGTATTTAAGTTGATATAAAGCCATGGCGGCATAACGACAGTACATTTGGAAGAATTCCGCAGTCTTATATTTAGGTATAAAGTCGATTTTCTTGTACTTACACATTTAGCAATATATATCGAAATGCTTCAAATAACTGATTTAGCATATTTAAGTTAATTAACCTTCTTTATCTTAATGAAGTTTACATAAAGCGTTAACGGCATAACGGCAGTATATTTATATGAATTCCGTTATCTTATATTTAGGTATTTTCGATTTTCTTGTATTTACACATTTAGCAATCGATATCGAAATCTTCAAATCATTAGTTTAACATATTTATGTTAGTTAACCTTCTTTAACGTAATGAAGGTGACATAAAGCCATGCCGGCATAACGACAGTGCATTCAGAAGCATTCCGTAATCTTATATTTAGGATTAAAGTCGATTTTGTTGTATATACGCATTTAGCAATCGATATGGAAATGCTTCAAATCATTAATTTAACATATTTAAGTTAATTAACCTTCTTTAACGTATTTAAGTTGATATAAAGCCATGGCGGCATAACGACAGTACATTTGGAAGAATTCCGCAGTCTTATATTTAGGTATAAATTCAATTTTCTTGTATATAAACATTTAGCAATCGATAGCGAAATGCTTCAACTCGTTAGTTTAACATATCTAAGTTAATTAACCTTCTATAACGATCTGAAGTTGGCATATAGCCATGGCGGCATAACGACAGTACATTTGGAAGAATTCCGTAATCTTATATTTAGGTACAAAGTCGATTTTCTTGTACATACACATTTCGCTATCGATATCGAAATGCTTCATATCATTAGTTTAACATATTAAGTTAATAAACGCGTTTTAGCTTTCTGAAGTCTACAAACTGCTTAACGGCATAACGGCAAAGCATTTAGAAGAATTACGTAATCTTATATTTAAGTATAAAGTCGATTTTCTTGTATTTACACTTTTAGCATTTAGAAGAATTCCGTAATCTTATATTTAGGTATAAAGTCGATTTTGTTGTATATACGAATTTAGCGATCGATATCGAAATGCTTCAAATAATTGGTTTAGCATATTTCAGTTAATTAACCTTCTTTATCTTACTGAAGTGTACAGTATATTTATATGAATTCCGTTATCTTATATTTAGGTATAAATTCGATTTTCTTGTACTTACACATTTAGCAATCGATATCGCAAATCTTCAAATCATTAGTTTAACATATTTAATTTAGTTAACCATCTTTAACGTAATGAAGGTGATATAAAGCCATGGCGGGATAACGACAGTGCATTTTGTAGAATTCCGTAATCTTATATTTAGGTATAAAGTCGATTTTGTTGTATATACGCATTTAGCAATCGATATCGAAATGCTTCAAATCATTAGTTTAACATATTTAAGTTAATTAACCCTCTTTAACGTATTGAAGTCGATATTAAGCCATGGCGGCATAACGACAGTACATTTGTAAGAATTCCGCAGTCTTATATTTAGGTATAAAGTCATTTTTCTTGTATATAAACATTTAGCAATCGATATCAAAATGCCTCCAATCATTCGTTTAACATATTTAAGTTAATAAACCTTCTTTAACGATCTGAAGTTGGCATATAGCCATGGCGGCGTAACGGAAGTGCATGTAGAAGAATTCCGTAATCTTATATTTAGGTATAAAGTCGATTTTCTTGTATATACACATTTAGCTATCGATATCGAAATGCTCCAAATCATTAGTTTAACATATTTAAGTTAATCAACCTTCTTTAACGTATTGAAGTTGATATAAAGCCATGGCGGCATAACGACAGTACATTTGGAAGAATTCCGTAATCTTATAATTAGGTATAAAGTCGATTTTCTTGTATAAACACATTTAGCTATCGATATCGAAATGCTTCAAATCATTAGTTTAACATATTTAAGTTAATCAACCTTCTTTAACGTATTGAAGTTGATATAGAGCCATGGCGGCATAACGACAGTACATTTGGAAGAATTCCGTAGTCTTATATTTATGTAAAAAGTCGATTTTCTTGTACATACACATTTAGCGATCGATATCGAGATGCTTCAACTCATAAGTTTAACATATTTATGTTAATAGACCTTCTTTAACGATCTGAAGTTGGCATATAGCCATGGCGGCATAACGACAGTGCATTTAGAAGAATTCCGTTATCTTATATTTAGGTATAAAGTCGATTTTCTTGTATATGCACATTTAGCTATCGATATCGAAATGCTTCAAATAACTGGTTTAACATATTTAAGTTAATAAACTTTCTTTAACGAACTGAAGTTGGCTTAAGGCCATGGCGGCATAACGGCAGTGCATTTAGAAGAATTCCGTAATCTTATATTTAGTTATAAAGTCGATTTTCTTGTATATACACATTTAGCTATCGATATCGAAATGCTTCAAATCATTAGTTTAACATATTTAAGTTAATCAACCTTCTTTAACGTATTGAAGTTGATATAAAGCCATGGCGGCATAACGACAGTACATTTGGAAGAATTCCGTAGTCTTATATTTATGTAAAAAGTCGATTTTCTTGTATATACACATTTAGCGATCGATATCGAGATGCTTCAACTCATAAGTTTAACATATTTATGATAATAGACCTTCTTTAACGATCTGAAGTTGGCATATAGCCATGGCGGCATAACGACAGTGCATTTAGAAGAATTCCGTTATCTTATATTTAGGTATAAAGTCGATTTTCTTGTATATACACATTTAGCTATCGATATCGAAATGCTTCAAATCATTAGATTAACATATTTAAGTTAGTTAACCTTCTTTATCTTACTGAAGTTTATATAAAGCCATAACGGCATAACGGCAGTATACTTATATGAATTCCTTTATCTTATATTTAGGTATAAATTCGATTTTCTTGTACATACACATTTAGCAATCGATATCGCAAATCTTCAAATCATTAGTTTAACATATTTAATTTAGTTAACCATCTTTAACGTAATGAAGGTGATATAAAGCCATGGCGGGATAACGACAGTGCATTTTGTAGAATTCCGTAATCTTATATTTAGGTATAAAGTCGATTTTGTTGTATATACGCATTTAGCAATCGATATCGAAATGCTTCAAATCATTTGTTTAACATATTTAAGTTAATTAACCTTCTTTAACGTATTGAAGTCGATATAAAGCCATGGCGGCATAACGACAGTACATTTGTAAGAATTCCGCAGTCTTATATTTAGGTATAAAGTCAATTTTCTTGTATATAAACATTTAGCAATCGATATCAAAATGCTTCCAATCATTAGTTTAACATACTTAAGTTAATAAACCTTCTTTAACGATCTGAAGTTGGCATATAGCCATGGCGGCATAACGGCAGTGCATGTAGAAGAATTCCGTAATCTTATATTTAGGTATAAAGTCGATTTTCTTGTATATACACATTTAGCTATCGATATCGAAATGCTCCAAATCATTTTTTTAACATATTTAAGTTAATCAACCTTCTTTAACGTATTGAAGTTGATATAAAGCCATGGCGGCATAACGACAGTACATTTGGAAGAATTCCGTAGTCTTATATTTAGGTACAAAGTCGATTTTCTGGTATATATGCATTAAGCAATCGATATCGAAATGCTTCAAATAACTGGTTTAACATATTTAAATTAATAAACCTTCTTTAACGAACTGAAGTTGGCTTAAGGCCATGGCGGCATAACGGCAGTGCATTTAGAAGAATTCCGTAATCTTATATTTAGGTATAAAGTCGATTTTCTTGTATATACACATTTAGCTATCGATATCGAAATGCTTCAAATCATTAGTTTAACATATTTAAGTTAATCAACCTTCTTTAACGTATTGAAGTTGATATAAAGCCATGGCGGCATAACGACAGTACATTTGGAAGAATTCCGTAGTCTTATATTTATGTAAAAAGTCGATTTTCTTGTATATACACATTTAGCGATCGATATCGAGATGCTTCAACTCATAAGTTTAACATATTTATGATAATAGACCTTCTTTAACGATCTGAAGTTGGCATATAGCCATGGCGGCATAACGACAGTGCATTTAGAAGAATTCCGTTATCTTATATTTAGGTATAAAGTCGATTTTCTTGTATATACACATTTAGCTATCGATATCGAAATGCTTCAAATCATTAGATTAACATATTTAAGTTAGTTAACCTTCTTTATCTTACTGAAGTTTATATAAAGCCATAACGGCATAACGGCAGTATACTTATATGAATTCCTTTATCTTATATTTAGGTATAAATTCGATTTTCTTGTACATACACATTTAGCAATCGATATCGCAAATCTTCAAATCATTAGTTTAACATATTTAATTTAGTTAACCATCTTTAACGTAATGAAGGTGATATAAAGCCATGGCGGGATAACGACAGTGCATTTTGTAGAATTCCGTAATCTTATATTTAGGTATAAAGTCGATTTTGTTGTATATACGCATTTAGCAATCGATATCGAAATGCTTCAAATCATTTGTTTAACATATTTAAGTTAATTAGCCTTCTTTAACGTATTGAAGTCGATATAAAGCCATGGCGGCATAACGACAGTACATTTGTAAGAATTCCGCAGTCTTATATTTAGGTATAAAGTCAATTTTCTTGTATATAAACATTTAGCAATCGATATCAAAATGCTTCCAATCATTAGTTTAACATACTTAAGTTAATAAACCTTCTTTAACGATCTGAAGTTGGCATATAGCCATGGCGGCATAACGGCAGTGCATGTAGAAGAATTCCGTAATCTTATATTTAGGTATAAAGTCGATTTTCTTGTATATACACATTTAGCTATCGATATCGAAATGCTCCAAATCATTTTTTTAACATATTTAAGTTAATCAACCTTCTTTAACGTATTGAAGTTGATATAAAGCCATGGCGGCATAACGACAGTACATTTGGAAGAATTCCGTAGTCTATATTTAGGTACAAAGTCGATTTTCTGGTATATATGCATTAAGCAATCGATATCGAAATGCTTCAAATAACTGGTTTAACATATTTAAATTAATAAACCTTCTTTAACGAACTGAAGTTGGCTTAAGGCCATGGCGGCATAACGGCAGTGCATTTAGAAGAATTCCGTAATCTTATATTTAGGTATAAAGTCGATTTTCTTGTATATACACATTTAGCTATCGATATCGAAATGCTTCAAATCATTAGTTTAACATATTTAAGTTAATCAACCTTCTTTAACGTATTGAAGTTGATATAAAGCCATGGCGGCATAACGACAGTACATTTGGAAGAATTCCGTAGTCTTATATTTATGTAAAAAGTCGATTTTCTTGTATATACAAATTTAGCGATCGATATCGAGATGCTTCAACTCATAAGTTTAACATATTTATGTTAATAGACCTTCTTTAACGATCTGAAGTTGGCATATAGCCATGGCGGCATAACGACAGTGCATTTAGAAGAATTCCGTTATCTTATATTTAGGTATAAAGTCGATTTTCTTGTATATACACATTAAGCTATCGATATCGAAATGCTTCAAATCATTAGAATAACATATTTAAGTTAGTTAACCTTCTTTATCTTACTGAAGTTTATATAAAGCCATAACGGCATAACGGCAGTATATTTATATGAATTGCGTTATCTTATATTTAGGTATAAAGTCGATTTTGTTGTACATACACATTTAGCAATCGATATCGAAAATCTTCAAATAACTGGTTTAGTATATTTAAGTTAATTAACCTTCTTTATCTTACTGAAGTTTATATAAAGCCATAACGGCATAACGGAAGTATATTTATATGAATTCCGTTATCTTATATTTAGGTATAAAGTCGATTTTGTTGTACATACACATTTAGCAATCGATATCGCAAATCTTCAAATCATTAGTTTAACATATTTAAGTTAGTTAACCTTCTTTAACGTAATGAAGGTGATATAAAGCCATGGCGGCATAACGACAGTGCATTTAGAAGAATTGCGTAATCTTATATTTAGGTATGAATTTGTTTTTCTTGTATATACTCATTTAGCAATCGATATCGAAATGCTTCAAATCAATAGTGTAACATATTTAAGTTAATAAACCTTCCTAAACGTATTGAAGGGTGATACAAAGCCATGGCGGCATAACGACAGTACATTTGGAAGAATTCTGTAATCTTATATTTAGGTATAAAGTCGATTTTGTTGTATAAATATACGCATTTAGCAATCGATATAGAAATGCTTCAAATCATTAGTTTAACATATTTAAGTAAATTAATCCTCTTTTTCTTACAGAAGTCTACAAAAGCCTTAACGGCATAACGGCAGTGCATGTGGAAGAGTTCCGTAATCTTATATTTAGGTATTAAGTCGATTTTGTTGTATATACGCATTTAGCAATCGACATCGAAATGCTTCAAATCATTAGTTTAACATATTTAAGATAATTAACCCTCTTTATCTTACTGAAGTCTACAAAAGCCTTAACGGCATAACGGCAGTGCAGTTGGAAGAGTTCCGTAATCTTATATTTAGGTATTAAGTCGATTTTCTTGTATATACGCATTTAGCAATCGACATCGAAATGCTTTAAATCATTAGTTTAACATATTAAAGTTAATTAACCATCTTTAACGTAATGAAGGTGATATAAAGCCATGGCGGCATAACGACAGGGCATGTAGAAGAATTCCGTAATCTTATATTTAGGTATAAAATCGATTTTCTTGTATATACGCATTTAGCAATCGATATCGAAATGCTTCAAATAACTGGTTTAGCATATATAGAAAAATTAGCCTTCTTTATCTTACCGAAGTTTACATAAAGCCATAACGGCAGTTTATTTGGTTGAATTCCGTAATCTTTTAGTTAGGTATAAAGTCGATTTTGTTGTACAAACACATTTAGCAATCGATATCGAAAATCTTCAAATCATTAGTTTAACATATTTAAGTTAGTTAACCTTCTTTAACGTAATGATGGTGATACAAAGCCATGGCGGCATAACGGTAGTATATTAATATGAATTCCGTTATCTTATATTTAAGTATAAAGTCGATTTTCTTGTATTTACACATTTAGCAATATATATCGAAATGCTTCAAATAACTGGTTTAGCATATTTAAGTTAATTAACCTTCTTTATCTTACTGAAGTTTATATAAAGCCATAATGGCATAACGGCAGTATATTTATATGAATTCCGTTATCTTATATTTAGGTATAAAGTCGATTTTGTTGTACATACACATTTAGCAATCGATATCGAAAATCTTCAAATCATTAGTTTAACATGTTAAGGTTAGTTAACCTTCTTTAACGTATTGAAGGTGATATAAAGCCATGGCGGCATAACGACAGTGCATTTAGAAGAATTCCGTTATCTTATATTTAGGTATAAAGTCGATTTTGTTGTATATACGCATTTAGCAATCGACATCGAAATGCTTCAAATCATTAGTTTAACATATTTAAGTTAACAACCTTCTTTACGGTAATGAAGGTGATATAAAGCCGTGGCGGCATAACGACCGTGCATGTAGAAGAATTGCGTAATCTTATATTTAGGTATGAATTCGTTTTTCTTGTATATACTCATTTAGCAATCGATATCGAAATGCTTCAAATCAATAGTGTAACAGATTTAAGTTAATAAACCTTCCCAAACGTATTGAAGGTGATACAAAGCCATGGCAGCATAACGACAGTACATTTGGAAGAATTCCGTAATCTTATATTTAGGTATAAAGTCGATTTTGTTGTATAAATATACGCATTTAGCAATCGATATCGAAATGCTTCAAATCATTAGTTTAACATATTTAAGTAAATTAATCCTCTTTATCTTACAGAAGTCTACAAAAGCCTAAAAGGCATAACGGCAGTGCATTTGGAAGAGTTCCGTAATCTTATATTTAGGTATTAAGTCGATTTTGTTGTATATACGCATTTAGCAATCGACATCGAAATGCTTCAGATCATTAGTTTAACATATTTAAGATAATTAACCCTCTTTATCTTACTGAAGTCTACAAAAGCCTTAACGGCATAACGGCAGTGCAGTTGGAAGAGTTCCGTAATCTTATATTTAGGTATTAAGTCGATTTTCTTGTATATACGCATTTAGCAATCGACATCGAAATGCTTCAAATCATGAGTTTAACATATTTAAGTTAATTAACCCTCTTTATCTTACTAAAGTCTACAAAAGCCTTAACGACGTAACGACAGTGCATTCGGAAGAATTCCGTTATCTTATATTTAGGTATAAAGTCGATTTTCTTGTATATACTCAGTTAGCAATCGATATCGAAATGCTTCAAATCATTAGTTTAATATATTTAAGTTAATAACGCTTCTTTAACGCACTGAAGTTAACATAAAGCCATGGCGGCATAACGGCAGTGCAAGTAGAAGAATTCCGTAATCTTATATTTAGGCATAAAGTCGATTTTCTTGTATATACACATATAGCAATCGTTATCAAAATGCTTCAAATCATTAGTTAAAAATATTTATGTTCATAAACCTTCTTTAACGGACTGAAGTTGGCATAAAGCAATGGCGGCATAACGGCAGTGCATTTAGAAGAATTCCGTAATCTTATATTTAGGTATAAAGTCGATTTTGTTGTATATACACATTTTACAAACGATATCGAAATGCTTCAAATCATTAGTTTAACATATTTAAGTTAATTAACCCTCTTTTACGTAATGAAGGTGATATAAAGCCATGGCGGCATAACGACAGTGCATTTAGAAGAATTCCGTAATCTTATATTTAGGTGTAAAATCGATTTTTTTATACATACACATTTAGCAATCGATATCGAAATGCCTCAAGTCATTAGTTTAACATATTTAAGTTAATTAACCCTCTTTATCTTACTGAAGTCTACAAACGGCTTAACGGCATAACGGCAAAGCATTTAGAAGAATTACGTAATTAGAAAGTCGATTTTGTTGTATATACACATTTAGCAATCGATATCGAAATGCTTCAAATCATTAGTTTAACATATTTAAGCTAATTAACCCTCCTTATCTTACTAAAGTCTACAAAAGCCTTAACGGCGTAACGACAGTGCATTCGGAAGAACTCCGTTATCTTATTTTTAGGTATAAAGTCGATTTTCTTGTATATACTCATTTAGCAATCGATATCGAAATGCTTCAAATCATTAGTTTAATATATTTAAGTTAATAACGCTTCTTTAACGCACTGAAGTTAACATAAAGCCATGGCGGCATAACGGCAGTGCATTTAGAAGAATTCCGTAATCATATATTTAGGTATAAAGTCGACTTTCTTGTATATACACATTTAGCAATCGACATCGATATGCTTCACCTCATTAGTTTAACATATTTAAGTTAATAAACCTTCTTTAAACGAACTGAAGTTGGCATAAAGCTATGGCGGCATAACCGCAGTGCATGTAGAAGAATTCCGTTATCTTATATTTAGGTATAAAGCCGCTTTTCTTGTATATACACATTTAGCAATCGATACCGAAATGCTTCAAATCATTATTTTAACATATTTAAGTTAATAAACCTTCTCTAACGCACTGAAGTCTACATAAAGCCTTAACGGTATAACTGCAGTGCATCTAGAAGAATTCCATAATCTTATATTTAGGTGTAAAGTCGATTTCCTTGTACATATGCATTAAGCAATCGATATCGAAATGCTTCAAATCATTAGTTTAACATATTTAAGTTAATAAACTTTCTTTAGCGAACGGAAGTTGGCATAAAGCCATGGCGGCATAACGGCAATTCATTTAGAAGAATTCCGTAGTCTTATATTTATGTATAAAGTCGATTTTCTTGTATATAGAGACATTTAGCTATCGATATCGAAATGCTTCAAATCATTATTTTAACACATTAAGTTAATAACCGCTTTTTAGCTTACTGAAGTCTACATAAAGCCTTAACGGTATAACGGCAGTGCATTTAGAAGAATTCCGTAATGTTATAATTTTATATTTAGGTATAAAGTCGATTTTCTTGTATTTACACATTTAGCTATCGATATCGAAATGCTTCATATCATTAGTTTAACATATTTAAGTTAATTAACCTTCTTTAACGTATTGAAGTTGATATAAAGCCATGGCGGCATAACGACAGTGCATGTAGAAGAATTCCGTAATCTTATATTTAGGTATGAAGTCGATTTTGTTGTTTATACGCATACAGCATTCGATATCGAAATGCTTCAAAGCATTAGTTTAACATATTAAAGTTAATCAACCTTCTTTAACGTATTGAAGTTGATATAAAGCCATGGCGGCATAACGACAGTGCATTTAGAAGAATTCCGTAAACTTATATTTAGGTATAAAGTCGATTTTGTTGTATATACGCAATAAGCAATCGATATTGAAATGCTTCGAATCATTAGTTTAACATATTTAAGTTAATTAACCTTCTTTAACGTATTGAAGTTGATATAAAGCCATGGCGGCATAACGACAGTACATTTGGAAGAATTCCGTTGACTTATATTTAGGTATAAAGTCGATTTTCTGGTACATATGCATTAAGCAATCGATATCGAAATGCTTCAAATCATTATTTTAACACATTAAGTTAATAAAGGCTTTTTAGCTTACAGAAGTCTTCATAAGGCCTTAACGGTATAACGGCAGTGCATTTAGAAGCACTCCGTAATTTTATAATTTTATATTTAGGTATAAAGTCGATTTTCTTGTATTTTGACATTTAGCAATCGATATCGAAATGCATCAAATAACTGGTTTAGCATATTTAAGTTAATTAACCTTCTTTATCTTACTGAAGTTTACATAAAGCAATAACGGCATAACGGCGGTATATTTATATGAATTCCGTTATCTTATATTTAGGTATAAAGTCGATTTTTTTGTACATACATATGAAGCAATCGATATCGAAATGCTTCAAATCATTAGTATAACATATTTAAGTTAATTAACCTTATTTAACGTATTGAAGTTGATATAAAGCCATGGCGGCATGACGACAGTGCATTTAGAAAAATTCCGTTATCTTATATTTATGTAAAAAGTCGATTTTCTTGTATATACACATTAAGCGATCGATATCGAGATGCTTCAAATCATTAGTTTAACATGTTTAGGTTAATTAACCTTATTGAACGTATTGAAGTTGATATAAAGCCATGGCGGCATAACGACAGTACATTTGGAAGAATTCCGTAGTCTTATATTTATGTAAAAAGTCGATTTTGTTGTATATACACATTAAGCGATCGATATCGAGATGCTTCAAATCATTAGTTTAACATATTTAAGTTAATTAACCTTATTTAACATATTGAAGTTGATATAAAGCCATTGCGGCATAACGATAGTGCATTTAGAAGAATTCCGTTATCTCATATTTAGGTATAAAGTCGATTTTCTTGTATATACACATTTAGCTATCGATATCGAAATGCTTCAAATCATTATTTTAACACATTAAGTTAATAAACGCTTTTTAGCTTACAGAAGTCTGCATAAGGCCTTAAAGGTATAACGTCAGTGCATTTAGAAGAACTCCGTAATTTTAAAATTTTATATTTAAGTACAAAGTCAATTTTCTTGTATTTTCACATTTCGCAATGGATATCGAAATGCATCAAATAACTGGTTTAGCATATTTAAGTTAATTAACCTTCTTTATCTTACTGAAGTTTACATAAAGCAATAACGGCATAACGGCGGTATATTTATATGAATACCGTTATCTTATATTTAGGTATAAAGTCGATTTTTTTTTACATACACATTTAGCAATCGATATCGAAATGCTTCAAATCATTAGTTTAACATATTTAAGTTAATTAACCTTCTTTTACGTAATGAAGGTGATATAAAGCCATGGCGGCATAACGACAGTGCATTTAGAAGAATTCCGTAATCTTATATTTAGGTATAAAGTCGATTTTGTTGTATAAACGCATTTAGCAATCGATATCGAAATGCATCAAATAACTGGTTTAGCATATTTAAGTTAATAAACCTTCTTTATCTTACTGAAGTTTACATAAAGCATTAACGGCATAACGGCGGTATATTTATATGAATACCGTTATCTTATATTTAGGTATAAAGTCGATTTTTTTTTACATACACATTTAGCAATCGATATCGAAATGCTTCAAATCATTAGTTCAACATATTTAAGTTAATTAACCTTCTTTACCGTAATGAAGGTGATATAAAACCATGGCGGCATAACGATAGTGCATTTAGAAGAATACCGTAAACTTATATTTAGGTATAAAGTCGATTTTGTTGTATATACGCATCTAGCAATCGATATCGAAATGCTTCAAATCATTAGTTTAACATATTTACGTTAATTAACCTTCTTTAACGAACTGATGTTGGCATAAAGCTATGGCGGCATAACGGCAGTGCATGTAGAAGAATTCCGTTATCTTATATTTAGGTATAAAGTCGATTTTCTTGTATTTACACATTTAGCAATCGATATCGAAATGCATCAAATAACTGGTTTAGCATATTTATGTTAATTAACCTTCTTTATCTTACTGAAGTTTACATTAAGCAATAACGGCATAACGGCAGTATATTTATATGAATTCCGTTATCTTATATTTAGGTATAAATTCGATCATGTTGTACATACACATTTAGCAATCGATATAGAAATGCTTCAAATCATAAGTTTAACATATTTAAGTTAGTTAACCTTTTTTACCGTAATGAAGGTGATATAAAGCCATTGCGGCATAACGACAGTGCATTTAGAAGAATTCCGTAATCTTATATTTAAGTATAAGCCGATTTTGTTGTACATACACATTTAGTTATCGATATCGAAATGCTTCAAATCATTCGTTTAACATATTTATGTAATAAACCTTCTTTAACGATCTGAAGTTGGCATATAGCCATGGCGGCATAACGGCAGTGTATGTAGAAGAATTCCGTAATCTTATATTTAAGTATAAAGCCGATTTTGTTGTTTATACACATTTAGTTATCGCTATCGAAATGCTTCAAATCGTTAGTTTAACATATCTAAGTTAATTAACCTTCTTTAACGATCTGAAGTTGGCATAAAGCTATGGCGGCATAACCGCAGTGCATGTATTTAGAAGAATTCCGTTATCTTATATTTAGGTATAAAGTCGATTTTCTAGTATTTACACATTTAGCAATCGATATCGAAATGCATCAAATAACTGGTTTAGCATATTTAAGTTAATTAAACTTCTTTATCTTACTGAAGTTTACATAAAGCCAAAACGGCATTACGGCAGTATATTTATATGAATTCCGTTATCTTATATTTAGGTATAAAGTCGATTTTGTTGTACATACACATTTAGCAATCGATATCGAAATGCTTTAAATCATTAGTTTAACATATTTAAGTTAACTAACCTTCTTTATCTTACTGAAGTTTACATAAAGCCAAAACGGTATAACGGCAGTGCATTTGGAAGAATTTCGTAATCTTATATTTAGGTAAAAAGTCGACTTTCGTGTATATACTTATTTAGCAATCGATGTCGAAATGCTTCAAATCAATCGTTTAACATATTTAAGTTAATTAACCTTCTTTAACGTATTGAAGTTGATGTAAAGCCATGGCAGCATATCGACAGTGCATTTAGAAGAATTCCGTAATCTTATATTTAGGTATAGAGCCGATTTTGTTGTATATACGCATTTAGCAATCAATATCGAAATGCTTCAAATCTATAGTTTAACATATTTAAGTTAATTAACCTTCTTTAACGTATTGAAGTTGATGTAAAGCCATGGCAGCATAACGACAATACATTTGGAAGCATTGCGTAGTCTTATATTTACGTAAAAAGTTGATTTTCTTGTATATACACATTTAGCAATCGAAATCGAAATGCTTCAAATCATTAGTTTAACATATTTAAGTTAATAAACCTTATTTATCTGACTGAAGTTGGCTTAAAGCCATGGCGGCATAACGGCAGTGGATTTAGAAGAATTCCGTATTCTTATATTAGGTATAAAGTCGATTTTCTTGTATATACACATTTCGCTATCGATATCGATATGCTTCAAATCATTAGTTTAACATATTAGGTTAATAAACATTTTTTAGCATACTGAAGTCTACATAAAGCCTTAACGGTATAACGGCAGTGCATTTAGAAAAACTCCGTAATGTTATAATTTTATATTTAGGTAAAAAGTCGATTTTCGTGTATATACACATTTAGCTATCGATATGGAAATGCTTAAAATCATTCGTTTAACATATTTAAGTTAGTTAACCTTCTTTAACGTAATGAAGGTGATACAAAGCCATGGCGGCATAACGACAGTGCATTTAGAAGAATTACGTAATCTTATATTTAGGTATAAAGTCGATTTTGTTGTATATACGCATTTAGCAATCGATATCGAAATGCTTCAAATCATTAGTTTAACATATTTAAGTTAATTAACCTTCTTTATCTTGCTGGGGTTTACATAAAGCCAAAACGGTATAACGGCAGTGCATTTGGAAGAATTCCGTAATCTTATATTTAGGTAAAGAGTCGATTTTCTTGTATATACACATTTACCTATCGATATCGAAATGCTTCAAATCATTCGTTTAACATATTTAAGATAATAAACCTTCTTTAACGATCTGAAGTTGGCATATAGCCATGGCGGCATAACGGCAGTGCATGTAGAAGAATTCCGTAATCTTATATTTAGGTATAAAGTCGATTTTCTTGTATAAAACATATAGTTATCGATATCGAAATGCTTCAAATCATTCGTTTAAAATATTTATGTTAATAAACCTTCTTTAACGATCTGAAGTTGGCATATAGCCATGGCGGCATAACGGCAGTGCATGTAGAAGAATTCCGTAATCTTATGTTTAGGTATAAAGTCGATTTTGTTGTATATACGCATTTAGCAATCGATAACGAAATTCTTCAAATCGTTAGTTTAACATATCTAAGTTAATAGACCTTCTTTAACGATCTGAAGGTGGCATATAGCCATGGTGGCATAACGGCAGTGCATGTAGAAGATTTCCGTAATCTTATATTTAGGTATAAAGTCGATTTTCTTGTATATACACATTTAGTTATCGATATCGAAATGCTTCAAATCATTCGTTTAACATATTTAAGTTAGTTAACCTTCTTTAACGTAATGAAGGTGATATAAAGCCATGGCGGCATAACGGCAGTGCATGTAGAAGAATTCCGTAATCTTATATTTAGGTATAAAGTCGTTTTTCTTGTATATACATATCTAGCTATCGATATCGAAATGCTTCATATCATTAGTTTAACACATTAAGTTAATAAACGCTTTTTAGCTCTCTGAAGTCTACAAACGGCTTAACGGCATAACGGCAAAGCATTTAGAAGAATTACGTAATCTTATATTTGGGTATAAAGTCGATTTTCTTGTATTTACACATTTAGCAATCGATATCGAAATGCTTCAAATAACTTGTTTAGCATATCTAAGTTAATTAACCTTCTTTATCTTACTGAAATTTACATAAAGCCATAACGGCATAACGGCAGTGTATTTATATGAATTCCGTTATCTTATATTTAGGTATAAAGTCGATTTTGTAGTACATACACATTAAGCAATCGATATCGAAAATCGTTTAATCATTAGTTTAACATATTTAAGTTAGTTAACCTTCTTTAACGTAATGAAGGTGATATAAAGCCATGGCGGCATAACGACAGTGCATTTGGATGAATTCCGTAATCTTATATTTAGGTATAAAGTCGATTTTCTTGTATTTACACATTTAGTTATCGATATCGAAATGCTTCAAATCATTATTTTAACATATTTAAGTTAATGAACCTTCTTTATCTCACTGAAGTTTACATAAAGCCAAAACGGTATAACGGCAGTGCATTTGGAAGGATTTCGTAATGTTATATTTGGGTAAAAAGTCGATTTTCTTGTATATACACATTTATCTATCGATATCGAAATGCTTAAATCATTCGTTTAACATATTTTAGTTAGTTAACCTTCTTTAACGTAATAAGAGTGATATAAAGCCATGGCGGCATAACGGCAATGCATGTAGAAGAATTCCGTAATCTTTTATTTAGGTATAAAGTCGATTTTCTTGTATATACACATTTAGCTATCGATATCGAAATGCTCCAAATCATTCTTTTAACATTTTAATGGTAGTTAACCTTCTTTAACAAACTGAAGTTGGCATAAATCAATGGCGGCATAACGGCAGTGCATTTAGAATAATTCCGTAATCTTATATTTAGGTATAAAGTCGATTTTCTTGTATATATGCATTAAGCAATCGAAATCGAAATGCTTCAAATCATTAGTTTAACATATTTAAGTTAACAAAGCTACTTTAACGCACTGAAGTTAACACAAGGCCATGGCGGCATAACGGCAGTGCATGTGGAAGAAATCCGTTATCATATATTTAGGTATAAAGTCGATTTTCTTGTATATACTCATTTAGCAATCGATATCGAAATGCTTCAAACCATTAGTTTAACATATTTAAGTAAATTAACCCTCTTTATCTTACTGAAGTCTACAAACGCCTTAACGGCATAACGGCAAAGCAGAATTACATAATCTTATATTTAGGTATAAAGTCGATTTTGTTGTGTTTATGCATTTAGCATTCGATTTCGAAAATCTTCAAATCATTAGTTTAACATAGTTAAATAAATAAAGCTTCTTTAACGAACGGATGTTGGCATAAAGCCATGGCGGCATAACGGCAGGGCATGTAGAAGAATTCTGTTAGCTTATATTTAGGTATAAAGTCGATATCAAAATGCTTAAAATCATTAGTTTAACATATTTAAGTTAATTAACCTTCTTTAACGAACAGAAGTTAACATAAAGCCATAACGGCATAACGGCAGTGCATTTAGATGAATTCCGTAATCTTATATTCAGGTATAAAGTCGATTTTCTTGTATATACGCATTTAGCAATTGATATCGAAATGCCTCAAATCATTAGTTTAACATATTTAAGTTAATTAACCTTCTTTACCGTATTGAAGTTGATATGAAGCCATGGCGGCATAACAACAGTACATTTGGAAGAATTCCGTAATCTTATATTTAGGTATAAAGTCGATTTTCTCGTATATATGCATAAAGCAATCGATATTGAAATGCTTCAAATAACTGGTTTAATAAAGCTTCTTTAACGCACTGAAGTTAAGATAAAGCCATAAGGGTATAACGGCAGTGCATTTGGAAGAATTCAGTAATCTTATATTTAGGTATAAAGTCGATTTTTTTGTATATATGCATTTAGCAATCGATTTAAGTTAAATAACCTTCTTTAACGTATTGAAGGTGATATAAAGCCATGGCGACATAACGACAGTACATTTGGAAGAATTCCGTAATCTTATATTTAGGTATTAAGTCGATTTTCTTGTATGCATGTATTTAGCAATCGATTTCGAAATGTTTCAAATCATTAGTTTAACATATTTAAGTTAACAAAGCTACTTTAACGCACTGAAGTTAACACAAGGCTATGGCGGCATAACGGCAGTGCATGTAGAAGAAATCCGTTATCATATATTTAGGTATAAAGTCGATTTTCTTGTATATACACATTTAGCTATCGATATCGAAATGCCTCAAATCATTAGTATAACATATTTAAGTTAACTAACCCTCTTTATCTTACTGAAGTCTACAAACGCCTTAACGGCATAACGGCAAAGCATTTAGAAGAATTACATAACCTTATATTTAGGTATAAAGTCGATTTTGTTGTGTATACACATTTAGCAATCGATATCGAAATGCTTCAAATCATTAGTTTAACATATTTAAGTTAACTTACCCTCTTTATCTTACTGAAGTCTACAAACGCCTTAACGGCATAACGGCAAAGCATTTAGAAGAATTACATAACCTTATATTTAGGTATAAAGTCGATTTTGTTGTGTATGTGCATTTAGCAATCGATATCAAAATGCTTCAATTCATTAGTTTAACATAGTTAAGTTAATAAAGCTTCTTTAACGAACGGATGTTGGCATGAAGCCATGGCGGCATAACGGCAGTGCATGTAGAAGAATTCCGTTAGCTTATATTTAGGTATAAATTCGATTTTGTTGTATATACGCATTTAACAATCGATATCGAAATGCTTCAAATAACTGGTTTTACATATTTAAGCTAATTAACCCTCTTTATCTTACTGAAGACTACAAAAGCCTTAACGGCATAACGGCACTGCATTCGGAAGAATTCCTTTATCATATATTTAGGTATAAAGTCGATCTTCCTGTATATACACATTCAGCAATCGATATCGAAATGCCTCAAATCATTAGTTTAACGTATTTAAGTTAATTTACCCTCATTATCTTACTGAAGTCTACAAACATCTTAACGGCATATAGGCAAAGCATTTAGAAGAATTACGTAATCTTATATTTAGGTATAAAGTCGATTTTGTTGTATATACATATTTAGCTATCGATATCGAAATGCTTTAAATCATTAGTTTAACATATTTAAGCTAATTAACCCTCTTTATCTTACTAAAGTCTACAAAAGCCTTAACGGCATAACGGCAAAGCATTTAGAAGAATTACGTAATCTTATATTTAGGTATGAAGTCGATTTTCTTGTATATACTCATTTAGCAATCGATATCAAAATGCTTCAAATCATTATTTTAACATATTTAAGTTAATTAACCCTATTTATCTTACTGAAGACTACAAACGGCTTAACGGCATAACGGCAAAGCATTTAGAAGAATTGCATAATCTTATATTTAGGTATAAAGTCGATTTTGTTGTATAAACACATTTAGCAATCGATATCGAAATGCCCCAAATCATTAGTTTAACGTATTTAAGTTAATTTACCCTCATTATCTTACTGAAGTCTACAAACATCTTAACGGCATATAGGCAAAGCATTTAGAAGAATTACGTAATCTTATATTCAGGTATAAAGTCGATTTTGTTGTATATACACATTTAGCTATCGATATCGAAATGCTTCAAATCATTAGTTTAACATATTTAAGCTAATTAACCCTCTTTATCTTACTAAAGTCTACAAAAGCCTTAACGGCGTAACGGCAGTGCATTTGGAAGAATTCCGTAATCTTATATTTAGGTATAAAGTCGATTTTCTTGTATATATGCATTAAGCAATCGATATCGAAATGCTTCAAATCATTAGTTTAACATATTTAAGTTAAAAAACCTTCTTTAACGAACTGAAGTTGGCATAAATCCATGGCGGCATAACGGCAGTGCATTTAGAATAATTCCGTAATCTTATATTTAGGTATAAAGTCGATTTTCTTGTATATACGCATTTAGAAATCGATATTGAAATGCTTCAAATCATTAGTTTAACATATTTAAGTTAATTAACCTTCTTTATCTTACTGAAGTTTACATAAAGCCATAACGGTACAACGGCAGTGCATTTGGGAGAATTTCGTAAGCTTATATTTAGGTAGAAAGTGGATTTTTTTGTATATACACATTTAGCAATCGATATCGAAATGCCTCAAATCATTAGTTTAACATATTTAAGTTAATTAACCTTCTTTAACATATTAAAGTTGATATAAAGCCATGGCGGCATAACGACAGTACATTTGGAAGAATTCCGTAATCTTATATTTAGGTATAAAGTCGATTTTCTTGTATATACGCATTTAGCAATCGATATCAAAATGCTTCAAATCATTAGTTTAACAAGTTAAGTTAATTAACCTTCTTTGACGTAGTGAGGTGGTAAAAAGCCATAGCGGCATAACGACAGTACATTTGGAAGAAATCCTTAATTTTAAATTTATTTATAAAGAAGATCTTCTTG
>CM050325.1:218727-241164 GCA_027475135.1 Bactrocera correcta
AAATCATTAGTTTAACATGTTTAAGTAAATTAACCTTCTTTAACGTATTGAAGTCGATATAAAGCCATGGCGGCATAACGACAGTACATTTGGAAGAATTCCGTAATCTTATATTTAGGAATAAAGTCGATTTTGTTGTATATACACATTTAGCAATCGATATCGAAATGCTTCAAATCATTAGTTTAACATATTTAAGTTAATTAACCTTCTTTAACGTAATGAAGATGATATAAAGCCATGGCGGCATAACGACAGTGCATGTAGAAGAATTCCGTAATCTTATATTTAGGTATATAGTCGATTTTCTTGTACTTACGTATTTAGCAATCGATAACGAAAATCGTCAAATCATTAGTTTAACATATTTAAGTAAGTTAACCTTCTTTAACGTAATGAGGGTGATATAAAGCCATGGCGGCATAACGACAGTGCATTTAGAAGAATTCCGTAATCTTATATTTAGGTATAAAGTCAATTTTGTTGTATATACGCATTTAGCAATCGATATCGAAATGCTTCAAATAATTAGTTTAACATATTTAAGTTAATTAAACTTCTTCAACGTATTGAAGTTGACATAAAGCCATGGCGGCATAACGACAGTACATTTGGAAGAATTCCGAAGTCCTATATTTATGTATAAGGTCGATTTTCTTGTATATACACATTTCGCAATCGATATCGAAATGCTTCAGATAACTGGTTTAACATATTTAATTTAATAAACCTCCTTTATCGAACTGAAGTTGACATAAAGCCATAATTCCGTAGTCTTATGTTTAGGCATAAAGTCGATTTTCTTGTATATACACATTTAGCAATCGATATCGAAACGCTTGAAATCATTAGTTTAACATATTTAAGTTAATTAACCTTCTTTAACGAACGGAAGTTGGCATAAAGCCATGGCGGCATAACGGCAGTGCATTTAGAAGAATTCCGTAATCTTATATTAGGTATAAAGTCGATTTTCTTGTGTATACGCATCTAGCAATCGATATCGAAATGCATCAAATAACTGGTTTAGCATATTTAAGTTAATTAACCTTCTTTATCTTACTGAAGTTTACATAAAGCAATAACGGCATAACGGCAGTATAATTATATGAATTCCGTTATCTTATATGTAGGTATAAAGCCGATTTTGTACACATTTTGCAATCGATATCGAAATGCTTCAAATCATTAATTTAACATATTTAAGTTAATTAACCTTCTTTAACGTAATGAAGGTGATATAAAGCCATGGCGGCATAACGACAGTGCATGTAGAAGAATTCCGTAATCTTATATTTAGGTATGTAGTCGATTTTCTTGTATTTACACATTTCGCAATCGATATCGAAATGCTTCAAATCATTCGTTTAACATATTTAAGTTAGTTAACCTTCTTTAACGTAATGACGGTGATATAAAGCCATGGCGGCATAGCGACAGTGCATTTAGAAGAATTCCGTAATCTTATATTTAGGTATAAAGTCGATTTTGTTGTATATACGCATTTAGCAATCGATATCGAAATGCTTCAAATCATTAGTTTAACATATTTAAGTTAGTTAACCTTCTTTAACGTAATGAAGGTGATATAAAGCCATGGCGGCATAACGACAGTGCATTTAGAAGAATTCCGTAATCTTATATTTAGGTAAACAGTCGATTTTGTTGTATATGCACATTTAGCAATCGATATCGAAATGCTTCAAATCATTAGTTTAACATATTTAAGTTAATTAACCTTCTTTATCTTACTGAAGTTTACATAAAGCCATAACGGCATAACGGCAGTGCATTTAGAAGAATTCCGTAATCTTATATTTAGGCATAAAGTCGATTTTCTTGTAAATACACTTTTATCTATCGATATCGAAATGCTTCAAATCATTAGCTTAACATATTTAAGTTAATTAACCTTCTTTAACGTATTGAAGTCGATATAAAGCCATGGCGGCATAACGACAGTGCATTTAGTAGAATTCCGTAATCTTATATTTAGGTATAAAGCCGCTTTTCTTGTATATACGCATTAAGCAATCGATATCGAAATACCTCAAATCATTAGTTTAACATATTTAAGTTAATTAACCTTCTTTAACGTATTGAAATTGATGTAAAGCGATGGCAGCATAACGACAATACATTTGGAAGAAATCCGTAGTCTTATATTTATGTATAAAGTTGATTTTCTTGTATATGCACATATAGCAATCGATATCGAAATGCTTCAAATCATTAGTTTAACATATTAAAGTTAATAAACCTTCTTTAACGAACGGAAGTTGGCTTAAAGCCATGGCGGCATAACGGCAGTGCATTTGGAAGAATTCCGTAATCTTATATTTAGGTATAAAGTCAATTTTTTTGTTTATACACATTTAGCTATCGATATCGAAGTGCTTCAAATCATAAGTTTAACATATTAAGTTAATAAACATTTTTTAGCACACCGAAGTCTAAATTAAGCATTAACGGTATAACCGCAGTGCATTTGGAAGAATTCCGTAATCTTATATTTAGTCATAAAGTCGATTTTCTTGTAAATACACATTTAGCAATCGATATCCAAATGCTTCAAATCATTAGTTTAACACATTGAGGTTAATAAACCTTCTTTATCGAACGGAAGTTGGCTTTTAAGCCATGGCGGCAAAACGGCAGTGCATTTGGAAGAATTCCGTAATCTTATATTAGGTATAAAGTCGATTTTCTTGTATATACACATTTAGCTATCGATATCGAAATGCTTTAAATCATTAGTTTAACATATTTAAGTTAATTAACCTTCTTTATCTTACTGAAGTTTACATAAAGCCAAAACGGTATAACCGCAGTGCATTTGGAAGAATTCCGTAATCTTATATTTAGGTAAAAATTCGATTTTCTTGTATATACACATTTAGCTATCGATATCGAAATGCTCCAAATCATTCGTTTAACATATTTAAGTTAGTTTACCTTCTTTAACGTAATGAAGGTGATATAAAGCCATGGCGGCATAACGACAGTGCATTTAGTAGAATTCCGTAATCTTATATTTAGGTATAAAGCCGCTTTTCTTGTATATACGCATTAAGCAATCGATATCGAAATACCTCAAATCATTAGTTTAACATATTTAAGTTAATTAACCTTCTTTAACGTATTGAAATTGATGTAAAGCGATGGCAGCATAACGACAATACATTTGTAAGAATTCCGTAGTCTTATATTTATGTATAAAGTTGATTTTCTTGTATATACACATATAGCAATCGATATCGAAATGCTTCAAATCATTAGTTTAACATATTAAAGTTAATAAACCTTCTTTAACGAACGGAAGTTGGCTTAAAGCCATGGCGGCATAACGGCAGTGCATTTAGAAGAATTCCGTAATCTTATATTAGGTATAAAGTCGATATTCTTGTATATACACATTTAGCTATCGATATCGAAATACTTCAAATCATTAGTTTAACATATTAAGTTAATAAACATTTGTTAGCATACTGAAGTCTATATAAAGCCTTAACGGTATAACGGCAGTGCATTTAGAACAATTCCGTAATGTTATAATTTTATATTTAGGTAGAAAGTCGATTTTCTTGTATATACACATTTAGCTATCGATATCGAAATGCATTTCATAGCATTCGTTTAACATATTTAAGTTAGTTAACCTTCTTTAACGTATTGAAGTTGATATAAAGCCATGGCGGCATAACGAAAGTGCATGCAGAAGAATTCCGTAATCTTATATTTAGGTATAAAGTCGATTTTGTTGTATATACGCATTTAGCAATCGATATCGTAATGCTTCAAATCATTAAGTTAATAAACATTTGTTAGCATACTGAAGTCTATATAAAGCCTTAACGGTATAACGGCAGTGCATTTAGAACAATTCCGTAATGTTATAATCTTATATTTAGGTATGTAGTCGATTTTCTTGTATTTACACATTTAGCAATAGATATCGTAATGCTTCAAATCATTAGTTTAACATATTAAGTTAATAAACATTTGTTAGCATACTGAAGTCTATATAAAGCCTTAACGGTATAACGACAGTGCATGTAGAAGAATTCCGTAATCTTATATTTAGGTATGTAGTCGATTTTCTTGTATATACGCATTTAGCAATCGATATCGTAATGCTTCAAATCATTAGTTTAACATATTTAAGGCAATTAACCTTCTTTAACGTATTGAAGTTGATATAAAGCCATGGCGGCATAACGACAGTACATTTGGAAGAATTCCGTAGTCTTATATTTAGGTATAAAGTCGATTTTCTGGTATATATGCATTAAGCAATCGATACCGAAATGCTTCAAATAACTGGTTTAAAATATTTAAGTTAATAAACCTTCTTTAACGAACTGAAGTTGGCTTAAGGCCATGGCGGCATAACGGCAGTGCATTTAGAAGAATTCCGTAATCTTATATTTATGTATAAAGTCGATTTTCTTGTATATACACATTTAGCTATCGATATGGAAATGCTTCAAATCATTAGTTTAACATATTTAAGTTATCTAGCCTTCTTAAACGTATTGAAGGTGACATAAAGACATGGCATAACGGCAGTGCATTTAGAAGAATTCCGTAATCTTATATTTAGGTATAAAGTCGATTTTCTTGTATATACACATTTAGCAATCGATAACGAAATGCTTCAAATCATTAGTTTAACATATTTAAGTTATCTAGCCTTCTTTAACGTATTGAAGGTGACATAAAGACATGGCGGCACAACGACAGTACATTTGGAAGAATTCCGTGATCTTATGTTTAGGTATAAATTCGATTTTCTTTTACATACACATTTAGCTATCGATATCGAAATGCTTCAAATCATTAGTTTAACATATTTAAGTTAATTAACCTTCTTTAACGTATTGAAGTTGATGTGAAGCCATGGCGGCATAACCGCAGTACATTTGGAAGAATTCCGTAGTCTTATATTTAGGTAAACAGTCGATTTTCTGGTATATATGCATTAGGCAATCGAAATCGAAATGCTTCAAATAACTGGTTTAACATATTTAAGTTGACAAACCTTCTTAAACGAACTGAAGTTGGCTTAAGGCCATGGCGGCATAACGGGAGTGCATTTAGAAGAATTCCGCAATCTTATATTTAGGTATAAAATCGATTTTGTTGTATATACATATTTAGCAATCGGTATCGGGATGCTTCAACTCATTAGTTTAACATATTTAAGTTAATAAACCTTCTTTAACGAACTGAATTTGGGCATAAAGCTATGGCGGCATAACGGCAGTGCATGTAGAAGAATTCCGTTATCTTATATTTAGGTATAAAGTCGATTTTCTTGTATTTACACATTTAGCAACCTATATCGAAATGCATCAAATAACTGGTTTAGCATATTTAAGTTAATTAACCTTCTTTATCTTACTGAAGTTTACATAAAGCAATAACGGCATAATGGCAGTATATTTATATGAATTCCGTTATCTTATATTTAGGTATAAAGTCGATTTTGTTGTACATACACATTTAGCAATCGATATCGAAATGCTTCAAATCATTAGTTTAACATATTTAAGTTAGTTAACCTTCTTTACCGTAATGAAGGTTATATAAAGCCATGGCGGCATAACGACAGTGCATTTAGAAGAATTCCGTAATCTTATATTTAGGTATAAAGTCGTTTTTGTTGTATATACGCATCTAGCAATCGATATCGAAATGTTTCAAATCATTAGTTTAACATATTTAAGTTAATAAACCTTCTTTAACATACTGAAGTTGATATAAAGCCATGGCAGCATAACGACAGTAGATTTGGAAGAATTCCGTAATCTTATATTTAGGTATAAAGTCGATTTTGTTGTATATACACATTTAGCAATCGATATCGAAATGCTTTAAATCATTAGTTTAACATATTTAAGTTAATTAACCTTCTTTATCTTATTGAAGTTTACATAAAGCCAAAACGGTATAACGGCAGTGCATTTGGAAGAATTCCGTAATCTTATATTTAGGTGAATAATTCTCGTACGGTCGACGGGTCAATTTGTGGACGATGCGTCGATCGTTGAGAATATGAAAAAAAAAACGGGAAAACAAAAGTGAGTTAATGAATAAAACCACAAAGTTTGTGTTTCGTATAACCAAATTGAAATGTTTATGGTTTTTATTTTATTAGTTGATAATTACCAAAAAATACTTACATTTATGGTGATGCTGGTTGTGGTGGCCGGTGGACGACGTCTTCTCGGAATCGCTCTCTAGAAAAAAGTGCGCCAAGCTGATAAGCAGAATCGCTTGCTAACCGGGAATTTCAACGAAACCATTGCCAGTTGAGTGAAAGCTGTTAACCGTTGAGTGAAAACTATTAACAGCTAACTGGCAATGGTTTGTTATACACTCACTAGGGGTGGTAAAAAGAAATTAGGCGCTGGCCTAAACATACCGGCCCCCTTGCGGTGAGCAACAAAAAAAAAAATTAAATGTCCATCGACCACCATAACGATATACAAATTTATGGTACAATATGAGTACAGCTAAATAGAAAATAGTTTACGTTCATTTCTTCATTATTATAATTATATATTTTTTTAAAAAAACCAAAAAACAATACTTATGCTAAGTTGGAATTCAAAAAAAAAAACAATAGAATAATTTAAAAAAATAAAATACTAAAATATATTAATTTAGTACCGGGCCGTACCCGAAAGTACCCAGCCGAATATGGAGCCCTGAGCGAGGAGCTCCCCAAAATGTTTGCGGCATGACCTGTTGGGTCATGATGCGGGAATACACATCCGCGCCGAGCACCAAGCGTATCGGCGATGACTTGTAAAAATTTGGATCCGCCAGCTTGATGTGTGTGTATGGGGCTGCTAGGTCGGAGTCCAACGTGGTGGTCGGGCTGATGCGCATATAGCCGTTCAACGTCCTCACGTGTGTTGATATGCGGGTATTTGTCCCGTGTCTGCCTCGCAGTACTACAAGGCAGCCGCGTTGACCGCCGATATGCGTCTGCTCTAGTTTCAACTCTCCTGCTAGGTCGCGCGCAATTAGCGACGTAGGGGCGCATGCGTCTATGAGCGCCCTGATTAAGTGTAGGCGTCCTCCTGCCTCGATCTTCACTACCGCCGTCGGTAAGATGGCTGTCGCGGGCAGCAAGGAATGAGCCACTATGCCGGCTCGATTTGTTAGCCCGGCTCTGAAGGAGCTAGCCCGGTGCAGCTGGAGAGACCTGGTCTCCAGTCTGGCCGGGTTGTGCGCTTGGCGACGGCGCAGACGGCGTTTGTGTCCGCGACGTTCATGTTGCAGAAGGGGGCGGAAAGTCCGGGTTTCCGTTTCCCCTCGCTGTGATGGGCGGAAAGGCCGTGTTTCCGCTCCGGTTTCAAGGAGTTCTCCTTCCTCCGGTTCTGGTTGGAGAGGCCTAGTCTCCGTTCCAGGGTCTGATGCATCAATGGAGAGGGCATCATCTGAACTTATTTGTTCGCTCCATGATTGTATTTGAGGCACTGCGGGGCGGCGACGGGTATTTTCGCCGATGTGGAGCATCGTGTGGTGCTTTTCGTTGCAGCGCCGGCACCGTGCGTCGCGGGGGCAGTTTGCTGACCGGTGGTTGACCGCGAGGCAATTTATGCAATATTTTCCGATGAGTGCCTCCCTTAGGCGCTCCTCCGGTGTTTTGGGCCCCGGAAGGACGAGCAGAGCCGCAATGGATGCTTTCCTTTGCACAGCGTGCAAGAAAGCGGGTACCTGTTTGGGTGCAGCGCCGCGGTCTTCTTCAAGCTACTGTAGCGAGTCATCTTTCTGGAATGAATTTGTTGACGATTTTGTGTTGTTTGGAATATTATCTACAACTGATTGGGTGGCGAGAAAAAGTGCATAAATTATATTATACATATATTGCATAGTGTGGAGGCGGCCTTATGTGGTGTGAACTGCCTTACATTACCATAGTGTGTAGGCGGCCTTATGTGGTGTGAACTGCCTTACCTTACCATAGTGTTGCAAATAATAATTAAATAAAAAACATTTTTGCTTTTAGCATCAAATTTATGTTATCGTTATTGTTTTATTTGTCGTATGTTTTCGACAAAGTGACCTGCCACCAACGAAAATGTAAATATATTCAACTCTTACTTGTCATTAAAATACTTCTTGCTCAGAAAATTCAAGGGCAATGCATACATGTGCTGCTGTAGAAGGAGACTTTCGGTTTGCAACTTAGCTATTTGCTAGCAAAAGTTTGAGAGACAACAGTTTTAGATTCACTGTTGTAAAAAATTTTTAAGGGGAATTAAAAACTGACGGCATGGCATCACCGTATGTCATGATTGACATTCCGCTTTTTGGGTTATGTGTGGGCACGTGCGCAAAGATATTTGACAGCCGGGTGAAAAGGTAAGTAAATGACTATAATGAAATTCGCTGATTTATTTAAATATTTTCCTTTTTATTAGACTTGTGAGAACGTTCTTCTTAATTTCACCTCTGGTGCGAAACAACTGATCGCTGGTGTCAACAAGATGGATTCGTCCAAACCACCATACAGCGAGGCTTGTTATGAGGAAATCACGCAGGAAGTATCCTCATACATCAAGAAGATCGGTTACAATCCAGCTGCTGTTGCATTCGTGCCATCTCTGGCTGGCATGGTGATAACATGTTGGAAGCATTCACCAACAGCCATGGAGGGAAGGATGGAAGGCTGAACGTAAGGAAGGCAGCGCTGAGGGTAAGACATTTATCGATATTAGCCAGATATAGTTGAGCATGTTCTTCTATTTTAATTATCCTGTGCTTTTATTGTTCGCGGGAAATTACTTGGTATTACATCCATTTCCACAATTATTGATCAGCAGGATAGCAAACTCGCATACCATAGTGTTATATTTATGCATTGTCTGTTAATAAGGTGTGTTGCATGTTTAAATGCGGTGAAAATGAATGAAAAAATAAAACGGTGTGCAGATTTTGAATATGATTGTTTTAAAGCGTATGGGAATACATAAGAGCAATAATTTGAATCGTTTGCATGTGTAACACACATGCACATGTTAAATTCATCTAAAAACGTTTTAAGTTCCGCGTAAAATTGAATTTTAGCACCTTTATTGGACTAAGTGAGACTGATACATGCGTGGTTTGACAGCAATATACCGATGCACTTTGAAGATTTGCAACGTATATTTGTAGGTTTAACATAACTAGTGTAGAAAAAAACATTTGTACCTACCTAGAATATTAATCATTAATTGTCTTTACTCAAGTGTATAATTTTGATAATACTTTCAAAATGTGGGATGATCTTGTTACATGAATATTGAACAATTAAAACCCTAAGTAAATTAATGAAAATAAAGACTATATACATATGCATACATATAAAGGAACACATTAGCGGAAATTGTTGACCCAGCCACGTCCGTCTGTCTGTATATGGTGGGGCCTTAGTTTTCTTCATATCATTTTAAAATTTTGCAAACGTCATTTTCTCTTTAAGAAGCTGCTCATTTGTCGGAACGACTGATAACGGACATAACATATAGCTGCCATACAAACTGAACGATCGGAATCAAGTTCTTGTATGGAAAACTTTCACATTTGACAACATATCTTCAAGAAATTTGACATATATCACTGCTTTAGGTGATAACATATTCTCCGCAAAAATAGGCATATGGCTTCTATACAAACTGAACACGTAGTCCCTAAAAGAAATACGCCTATGAAGCGTATATTAGCTCCGGTGCCCGAAGTTAATTTTTTTTTTTTTTTTTTTTTCTGTTTGGATAGTAGTAAGTATATCGGAAAGCTAGGCTTCCAATGTGGCTAGGGAACTGTTGCGTGGAGTAGGGTGTGCATCCACCTTCTTCTCCTCGTGGGGTGGTAGTAAGCCCAAATTTTGGCAAGCGGTCTTGTAACTTGGCCTTTTTCAGTGATAATGTCAACTACTCGTACTCGGGTATCAGCACCTGGGTGTATATTGACAACCCTACCCAATCTCCACTCGTTCGGTGACAAATTGTCTTCCTTGATGACGACAAGGTCACCTGTCTTTAAATTTGTTTTGGAATGTTTCCACTTAATGCGCTTCTGCATTTCATTTAGGTATTGGGTTTTTCCACCTTTTGCAGAAGGATTGATGTAGTGCCTTAAGTTTTTCCCATCTATTTACGATAGAGGCACTGCTTTCATTTATATCCGGTTCTGGTGGGGCCATCAGATGTCCGCCGACCAAAAAATGTCCTGGAGTAAGTGGCTCCAAATCGGTAGGTTCGTTTGAGGCTGGGCTTAATGGTCGCGAATTAAGGCAAGACTCAATTCGGCATAAGAGTGTGTTAAACTCTTCAAGAGTGTATTTGTGCCCAGACGCAACCTTCCGAAAATGACTCTTAAAGCTTTTCACACCTGCTTCCCAAAGTCCGCCCATATGAGGAGCTGCAGCAGGTATGAAATGCCATGTGAGAACTTGGTGGCTATACTTTGAGATAGCATTGTTGCGAGCATCGGCTATGACGGCTTTAAGTTCGGACCTTGGGGATCTCGATGCTCCAACGAAGTTTGTTCCTTTGTCAGAATAAATATTCTTAGGGCAACCTCTTCTAGAAACGAATCTAGAGAGAGCTGCTAAAAATGACTGTGTTGATAAATCGGTAGTGGCCTCCAGGTGGATGGCCCTTGTTGTAAAACAGACAAACAGGCAGACATACCCTTTGGATACACGGCATCCTCTTCCACGGTAGCTTTTTATTTCAAACGGACCCGCGAAATCTATCCCCGTTTTGGTAAAAGCGCGTGAAAATGTGGATCGTTCGGACGGAAGTGCACCCATGAGTTGCGTCTGAGCACGTTTTTTGAAGATCGTGCACGTCTTACAGTTGTGGATGATGGATCGAATCAAGTTTTTCCCCCTTGGAATCCAATACTGAGCTCGCGATAGCCGTAACATCAGCTGATTTTCTCCATGCAAAGAGACTTGAGGGATAAACTGGATTATTAGACGAGATAATACGCAGTTGTATGGAAGGATAATTGGATGGCGCTCATTGTATGACAAATCGAGAGACGCACTGAGACGGCCACCAGTTCTCATCACTTCATCTTTATCGAGGAATGGATTAAGAGAGAGGATTTCACTTTTTGCATCGATGGGCTTAGCGGATTTCAAACAACCATACTCTTGACCATATTTCTGCTTCTGCGTATTTATTATCAAACGTCTTGTCGTTGCTTTAATTTCTTCGGATGAAATTAAGCAAGACTTTTTTTGAAAAGAAGCCTTTGTGTTTGGATGAGTTCTTTGAGAGAATCTCATAACATATGATAATACTCTCAAAGCTCTTGGCAAACTAGAAAAACGGTCAAGAATGTCGTTGGAATTCCCCTGTATAGTTGTACAAGCATGTACACGTACCTGTTTTTCCTCTATTGTCGTCTCGTAGTCGTTTTGTTGTAATGGCCATTTGCATTGATCTTCTTGCAGCCAAGAAGGTCCCTCCCACCACAAGGTTTTTTCCCACCAAATCCTGTGCCATAAGTCCCCGACTGGCTAAGTCTGCAGGGTTAGATCCTGAATCGACATGGTTCCAATTTGCGTTGCCAACCTTTTCTATAATTTTCGTCACTCGATGGGATACAAACGTTGACCATGAACATGGTGGCTTGCGAATCCATGCGAGAACGATGGTCGAATCCGTCCATAATTTAAGGTTGAGATGAGTCAGCTCCAGGTTGCTGACGACAGATTCAACTGTTTCGGCCAGTAATACGGCGCCGCATAGTTCCAGACGTGGTAAAGATACAGTTTTGACAGGCGCTACTCTGGTTTTTGCCAATAGTAGGCTGACGAAAACTTCGTTGCTTGTCCTTACGCGCAGGTAGACCGTTGCTGCGTATGCTTTCTCTGATGCATCGCAGAAACCATGAATTGACACATCGTCCGTTTGGGGAAAAGTGGACCCCTCGTGGAATTTTTATGTTGTTTATGTACCGGTGGTTGTCCAAGAATGTATTCCAACGATCCCAAAGTGGTAGGAGAAACAACCTCGTCCCATTGTGTTCCTTCTAACCAAATATGTTGCATTATCATTTTGGCCGTGACTATTATCGGCGCTAGCCATCCTAATGGGTCAAATAGCTTGGCGATATCTGAGAGGATAGCTCTCTTTGTATACGATTCTGGGCTGAGTATGGGTTTTGTTTTGAAATAAAAGAAGTCAGTATGCGCATTCCATCTTATCCCAAGAGCCTTGACATCACTTGTGTCTTCGAAGTCTAAAAACTCCTTGTTAAGCAAGTGGTCTTTTGGAAGGCCTTGTAAATTTTCCCCCAGTTGGCTGTCCATTTTCTTAATGGGAAACCTGCCGACTCCAATGCTGTTTTAATCTCATTCCTAGCTTTAGTTGCAGCCTCTATAGAGTGTCCACCTGCTAAGACATCATCAACATACATGCACTTCCTGAGTATGTTCGAGGCTACTGGTAGTGAGCTTTCAACGTCGTCAGCTAATTGGAGTAACGTCCTTATTGCCAGATAAGGAGCGCAGTTGATTCCGAACGTCACCGTCTTCAATTCAAAAATATTGGTTTGTTCGGTCGGATGGTTGCGGAAAACGATTCGCTGGTACTTCGTTTGATCAGCTTTCAACAGGATTTGGCGATACATCTTCTCAATATCGCTATTGAAGACATATTTAAATAATCGCCATCGCAGAATTAAAATGGTCAGATCTGCCTGAAGAACTGGACCCGGGGGGAAGGATGTCATTCAGCGAAGTGCCGTTTGAAGTCGCTTGCGATGCATTGAACACCACACGACCTTTGTCGATGTGCTCTCTTCCTTCTTTACGGCGTGGTGAGGCAGGTAATAGTTGTCACTAGAGTCGGCCCTTTGATTGGTATGTATCTTTGCCATATGACCCAGCTCAACATATTCATTTAACACTCTATTGTATTCTTTTTGCAGGTTTTCGTCTCTGGACAACCGAGCTTCATTGCGATAAAATGGGAGTACGCAATCTTTAAGGAGCTACCTAGACTAATGTTGACCGGGTAGTCTTTCCTGAATGGTAGCGATACAACGTACTTCCCGTCTTCATTTCGCTTCGTTGTCTTCTTATAGAGCTCTTCGCAATACCTGTCCTCCTCGCTTAACTTCCGCTCCTTGGACATCTCTTCCAACTCCCAGAACGAAGCTAACCGCTTTTCCAGCGATATTTCGTTGTAATACGAGAGCAAGTGTTGGTTGGCTTAATTGTATTAGCACGCCCTGTGACTATCCAACCGAACACGGTCTCTTGCGCAAGGAGTGATCCCAGCACGTTCTTGCGTATACCATCCAGCATAATCTGGGGATAGACGTCACCCCCGAGTATGACGTCCACGGGTTCATTGACGAAGAACCTCTTATCCGCCAACGTGAGATCTGGGAAAGCCTGCCGAGTTAGTGCGCTAATATGGCAAGTCGGCAAGTTTCCCGTTAATTTCGGCAGAACCATCATGTTTGTTGTGATTGATACAAGTGGGTCAATTGGTGACCGCAACTCGACACTACATGCTTCCTTCACTTGCGCAGATACGGTGTTGTTGATGCCGGACACCCGGGCATTTATCTTCCGCACTGGGAAGTTGATTCTACGCTTCAGCCTTTCTGTGATGAAAGAGCACTCTGACCCGGAGTCGATGAGTGCTCTTGCGGCATAGGTAACGCCGCTGTACTTTATATTTATTTGTGCCGTTCCTAACAAGACACCTTTGTCGCTGTTAGCGAAGCACGACTGTACTTGAGTCGTTGGCTTGCCTTTCGTCTTGTTGAAGTTGCGCTTCTGCTGCGCTTGCCTGGACGTAGACGGAATCTCGTCCGATGGCGTAGATGAGCCTCTTTGGCTGCTAGGCTGCACTGTCCTCATATGTAGGAGTGTGTGATGCCTCGCGTGGCACGTGCTGCAGTTGAATGCACTGGTGCATTGCGACACTAAATGCCCAAAGCCGAGGCAATTGATGCAGCGATTGTTGCGCTTAGCAAACTTGATTCTGTCCACTGGTGCCATGTTAAGAAACATGGGGCAAGATCTTAATTTGTGATCTGCACTTTTGCACATCAGACATGTCGATTTCTCAACGCTTACTTGGAAGGCGCCGAGTCTGTTCTGATGGCTATTGTTGTTGTATTTATTCTGTGTGGGTGCACTGACAGGCTTTACGGAATTGGACGATTTCTTGGCACGTTCTATTGCCTCCAAATCACGGTATCTATCCGTGAGGAAGTTGTCCAATTCCTCCCACTTCGACGTCTTGGTCTTGTTCTTTACAGACTGTTCCCCTAGGGCCAATGTTGCCTGTGGCAGTCTCTTAGAACAAAAGCGGATTATGATTGGGTCCCAGTTCCCAATGTCCACTTTATTGGCTGTCAGGCAGGAGATGCAGCTGTTGATCTCCCGCTGTAGCCACTTTATCGAGCTTGAGCACTCCTTGTCGATTGACGGTAAGTCGAGCAGTATGTCGACTTGGGTTTCGACAAGAATTCGCTCATTCTCGTACATATCAGTCAATCCCTTCCACGCCATTGCAAAGCCATCATTTGTTAGCGGGCATTTTTATACAATAGCCTTCGCCTCCCCCTTTTGTCTTTTTGTTGAGATGGTATAATTTTTCAACAGGTGACAGGCGCGTGCTTTTGATGTATACGGCCGTGAACATATCCCGGAATGTTGGCCATGAAAGGTAGTCCCCTTTGAAAACATCCGTATCGCAAGGCGGAAGGGAGTGGTTACTGTCTACCACAGCAGATTTTTCGGTGTCTTTGGGGGTTGAGAGGATCTCAGACATATCCTTCATTGCCCCCATGCAACGTATGTAGCATTGCCCACCTAGCTTGAATTTTTTTTTAATAAGGGCATAGTCCTTTGAGGACATGTCCCCTTTGCTGTTGAGGTCGTCATGGGCAGCTTTCGCTTTGCACCACATCTCTCTCAGCTCGTCTTGTTGCATCACAAGAGCGTTCTTCGAGATGTCCTTTGATGCAGCACTGAATTCAGACTCGTATTCGACAACGTAGTCTACTAAGCGCATGAAAGCTTCCATGGTTTCGATATAAGTGACAAGAAGAATTGAAAATTCAAATTTGAATTTAAAGGAATAGAGTAATACTCAAGACTGAGCAGACTTTGATCTAGAGAATATGGGAATCGTTTTGGAAATAATTCCCCACTATTGTAAATTTTTATTTGCAGCACACCACTGCCAACCAAACAAGAAAATAGCAAAAAGAAAATTTTTTGACTGTTTTAGCCGATATCGCAATATATCTGGCTGGTCAAAAATATTTAGTTTATTCGATATATTTTAGCAAACAAAATTTTTAACTATAGTAGCCGATATCGCAATATATCTGGCTGGTCAATAATATTTAGTTTATTCGATGTATTTTAGCAAACAAAATTTTTAACTATAGTAGCCGATATCGCAGTATATCTGGCTTTGGCACTTTATTTAATATATATATGAATTGCAGCACACCACTGCCAACAAAAAACGAGAATATATATGTGTAGTCGTACGTGCGTATGTATAAAGATGCCACTTTATATGGCTCGCCACCCAAGATACGCCGACGAAAATCAATTTTTTAAATAAAAGTGTTTAAAGGTGAAAAAAGTGCAGTGTCTCAGTGAAAAAAAAAAAAACAAAAACAGAAATTTCTTCAACAAATAGAGAAAGAATCAAAAGAAAATCAGTGCCGTAAGTGATATGTGAAAATATGTAAAAAGTATTGCCGCACAAAATCGAAAAAATGATAAAAATCAAAAAAAATTTGTGCCGTAAGTGATATGTGAAAAATGTGAAAAAGTATTACCGCACAAAATCGAAAAAATGATAAAAATCAAAAAAAATTAGTGCCGTAAGTGATATGTGAAAATATGTGAAAAAATATTACCGCACAAAATCGAAAAAAAGATAAAAATCAAAAAAATTAGTGCCGTAAGTGATATGTGAAAATATGTGAAAAAGTATTACCCCACAGAATCGAAAAGATGATAAAAATCAAAAAAATTTGTGCCGCAAGTGATATGTATATGAGAGAAAAAAAAAAAAAAAAAAAAAAAAAAAATTACCGCACAAAATCCGGTAAACGTAACCGTGCACTTACGGATGATTTTGCTTTTGTAATTATTCCACTGAAACACTAAAAACACTAGTCACTTTGTCACTTTTATAAAAGATTTGTCACCAATAAATTAAACCAACTATTTTTATATATGTATATCTTCTTTTTTTTTTTTTTTAAAAGATTGGCATCCAAGTGATATTAAAGCAATCACGTACCCGGTTTGCCTGCGTTGGTGGGAAGTGATACAGGAATCGGTGATATGTGTCCGTTGGTGTGCAACGCCTCGTTTGTATTTATGTGCAGAGCCTCGTGACTTCCAATTGGTCTTTTGAGGAAACTTGCTCTTGTTAATTTTCCCTTGGTGTACAGTGCCAAAAAAAATGATGAAAAATATATTTGTTCTTATCCGGCTCGAAAGGGCCATGAATAATTCTCGTACGGTCGACGGGTCAAATTTTTGGACGATGCGTCGATCGTTGAGAATATGAAAAAAAAAAAAAGGGAAAACAAAAGTGAGTTAATGAATAAAACCACAAAGTTTGTGTTTCGTATAACCAAAATTTAAATGTTTATGGTTTTTATTTTATTAGTTGATAATTACCAAAAAATACTTACATTTATGGTGATGCTGGTTGTGGTGGCCGGTGGACGACGTCTTCTCGGAATCGCTCTCTAGAAAAAAGTGCGCCAAGTGATAAGCAGAATCGCTTGCTAACCGGGAATTTCAACGAAACCATTGCCAGTTGAGTGAAAGCTGTTAACCGTTGAGTGAAAACTATTAACAGCTAACTGGCAATGGTTTGTTATACACTCACTAGGGGTGGTAAAAAGAAATTAGGCGCTGGCCTAAACATTAGGTAAAAAGCCGATTTTCTCGTATATACACATTTAGCTATCGATATCGAAATGCTTCAAATCATTCGTTTAACATATTTAAGTAAGTTAACCTTCTTTAACGTAATGAAGGTGATATAAAGCCATGGCGGCATAATGACAGTGCATTTAGAAGAATTCCGTAATCTTATATTGAGGTATAAAGCCGATTTTTTTGTTTATACGCATTTAGCAATCGATATCAAAATACCTCAAATCATTAGTTTAACATATTTAAGTTAATTAACCTTCTTTAACGTATTGAAATTGATGTAAAGCCATGGCAGCATAACGACAATACATTTGGAAGAATTCCGTAGTCTTATATTTATGTATAAAGTTGATTTTCTTGTATATACACATTTAGCAATCGATATCGAAATGCTTCAAATCATTAGTTTAACATATTTAAGTTAATAAACCTTCTTTAACGAACGGAAGTTGGCTTAAAGCCATGGCGGCATAACGGCAGTGCATTTAGAAGAATTCCGTAATCTTATATTAGGTATAAAGTCGATTTTCTTGTATATACACATTTAGCTATCGATATCGAAATGCTTCATAGCATTCGTTTAACATATTTAAGTTAGTTAACCTTCTTTAACGTAATGAAGGTGATATAAAGCCATGGCGGCATAACGAAAGTGCATGCAGAAGAATTCCGTAATCTTATATTTAGGTACAAAGTCGATTTTGTTGTATATACGCATTTAGCAATCGATATCGTAATGCTTCAAATCATTAGTTTAACACATGTAAGTTAATTAACCTTCGTTAACGTATTGAAGTTGATATAAAGCCATGGCGGCATAACGACAGTACATTTGGAAGAGTTCCGTAGTCTTATATTTAGGTATAAAGTCGATTTTCTGGTATATATGCATTAAGCAATCGATATCGGAATGCTTCAAATAACTGGTTTAACATATTTAAGTTATTAAACCTTCTTTAACGAACTGAAGTTGGCTTAAGGCCATGGCGGCATAACGGCAGTGCATTTAGAAGAACTCCGTAATCTTATATTTAGGTATAAAGTCGATTTTCTTGTATATACACATTTAGCTATCGATATCGAAATGCTTCAAATCATCAGTTTAACATATTTAAGTTAACTAGCCTTCTTTAACATAATAAAGGTGACATAAAGACATGGCATAACGGCAGTGCATTTAGAAGAATTCTTTAACGTAATGAAGGTGACATAAAAACATGGCGGCATAACGACAGTACATTTGGAAAAATTCCGTGATCTTATGTTTAGGTATAAATTCGATTTTCTTTTACATACACATTTAGCTATCGATATCGAAATGCTTCAAATCTCTAGTTTAACAAATTTAAGTTAATTAACCTTCTTTAACATATTGAAGTTGATACAAAGCCATGGCGGCATAACCACAGTACATTTTGGGAAAAATTCCGTAGTCTTATATTTTGGTATAAAGTCGATTTTCTGGTATATATGCATTAAGCAATCGATATCGGAATGCTTCAAATAACTGGTTTAACATATTTAATATATTAAACCTTCTTTAACGAACGTAAGCTGGCTTAAGGCCATGGCGGCATAACGGCAGTGCATTTAGAAGAATTCCGCAATCTTATATTTAGGTATAAAGTCGATTTTGTTGTATATACATATTTAGCAATCGATATCGAGATGCTTCAACTCATTAGTTTAACATATTTAAGTTAATAAACCTTCTTTAACGAACTGAAGTTGGCATAAAGCTATGGCAGCATAACGGCAGTGCATGTGGAAGAATTCCGTTATCTTATATTTAGGTATAAAGTCGATTTTCTTGTATTTACACATTTAGCAACCTATATCGAAATGCATCAAATAACTGGTTTAGCATATTTAAGTTAATTAACCTTCTTTATCTTACTGAAGTTTACATAAAACAATAACGGCATAACGGCAGTATATTTATATGAATTCCGTTATCTTATGTTTTGGTATAAAGTCGATTTTGTTGTACATACACATTTAGCAATCGATATCGAAAAGTTTCAAATCATTAGTTTAACATATTTAAGTTAGTTAACCTTCTTTAACGTAATGAAGGTGATGTAAAGCCATGGCGGCATAACGACAGTGCATTTAGAAGAATTCCGTAATCTTATATTTAGGTATAAAGTCGATTTTCTGGTATATACGCATTAAGCAATCGATATCGAAATGCTTCAAATCAATAATTTAACATATTTAAGTTAACTAACCTTCTTTAACGTATTGAAGTTGATATAAAGCCATGGCGGCATAACGACAGTGCATTTAGAAGAATTCCGTTATCTTATATTTTGGTATAAAGTCGATTTTTTTGTACATACACATTTAGCAATCGATATCGAAATGTTTCAAATCATTAGTTTAACATATTTAAGTTAATAAACCTTCTTTAACGTATTGAAGTTTACATAAAGCCAAAACGGTATAACGGCAGTGCATTTGGAAGAATTCCGTAATCTTATATTTAGGTAATGCTTTAAATCATTAGTTTAACATATTTAAGTTAATTAACCTTCCTTATCTTACTGAAGTTTACATAAAGCCATAACGGCATAACGGCAGTATATTTATATGAATTCCGTTATCTTGTATTTAGGTATAAAGCCGATTTTGTTGTATATACGCATTTAGCAATCGATATTGAAATGCTTCAAATCATTAGTTTAATATATTTAAGTTAGTTCACCTTCTTCAACGTAATGAAGGTGATATAAAGCCATGGCGGCATAACGACACTGCATTTAGAAGAATTCCGTTATCTTATATTTAGGTATAAAGTCGATTTTGTTGTATATACGCATTTAGCAATCGATATCGAAAAGCTTCAAAATCATTAGTTTAACATATTTAAGTTAATTTAAACCCTTTTTTAACGTATTGAAGTCGTTATAAAGCCATGGCGCCATAACGACAGTACATTTGGAAGAATTCCGTAATCTTATATTTAGGAATAAAGTCGATTTTGTTGTATATACACATTTAGCAATCGATATCGAAATAATTTAAATCATTAGTTTAACATATTTAAGTTAATTAACTTTCTTTAACGTAATGAAGGTGATATAAAGCCATGGCGGCATAACGACAGTGCATTTAGAAGAATTCCGTAATCTTATATTTAGGTATAAAGTCGATTTTGTTGTATATACGCATTTAGCAATCGATATCGAAAAGCTTCAAAATCATTAGTTTAACATATTTAAGTTCGTTAACCTTCTTTAACGTAATGAAGTCGTTATAAAGCCATGGCGCCATAACGACAGTACATTTGGAAGAATTCCGTAATCTTATATTTTGGAATAAAGTCGATTTTGTTATATATACACATTTAGCAATCGATATCGAAATGCTTCAAATCATTAGTTTAACATATTTAAGTTAATTAACCTTCTTTAACGTATTGAAGTTTACATAAAGCCAAAACGGTATAACGACAGTGCATTTGGAAGAATTCCGTAATCTTATATTTAGGTAAAAAGCCGATTTTCTTGTATATACACATTTAGCTATCGATATCGAAATGCTTCAAATCATTCGTTTAACATATTAAAGTTAGTTAACCTTCTTTAACGTAATGAAGGTGATATAAAGCCATGGCGGCATAACGACAGTGCATTTAGAAGAATTCCGTTATCTTATATTTAGGTATAAAGTCGATTTTGTTGTACATACACATTTAGCAATCGATATCGAAATGTTTCAAATCATTAGTTTAACATATTTAAGTTAATAAACCTTCTTTAACGTATTGAAGTTTACATAAAGCCAAAACGGTATAACGGCAGTGCATTTGGAAGAATTCCGTAATCTTATATTTAGGTAATGCTTTAAATCATTAGTTTAACATATTTAAGTTTATTAACCTTCTTTATCTTACTGAAGTTTACATAAAGCCAAAACGGTATAACGGCAGTGCATTTGGAAGAAATTTCCCTAATCTTTTATTTAGGTATAAAGTCGATTTTCTTGTATATACACATTTAGCTATCGATATCGAAATACCTCAAATCATTAGTTTAACATTTTAAGTTAATAAACATTTTTTAGCATACTGAAGTCTATATAAAGTTTTAACGGTATAACGGCAGTGCATATAGAAGAATTCCGTAATGTTATAATTTTACATTTAGGTAAAAAGTCGATTTTCTTGTTTATACACATTTAGCAATCGATATCGAAATGTTTCAAATCATTAGTTTAACATATTTAAGTTAATGAACCTTCTTTATCTTACTGAAGTTGATATAAAGCCATGGCAGCATAACGACAGTAGATTTGGAAGAATTCCGTAATCTTATATTTAGGTATAAAGTCGATTTTTTTGTATATACACATTTTGCAATCGATATCGAAATGCTTTAAATCATTAGTTTAACATATTTAAGTTAATAAACCTTCTTTAACGTATTGAAGTTTACTTAAAGCCAAAACGGTATAACGGCAGTGCATTTGGAAGAATTCCGTAATCTTATATTTAGGTAAAAAGTCGATTTTCTGGTATATATGCATTAAGCAATCGATATCGGAATGCTTCAAATAACTGGTTTAACATATTTAAGTTAATAAACCTTCTTTAACGAAATGAAGTTGGCTTAAGGCCATGGCGGCATAACGGCAGTGCATTTAGAAGAGTTCCGTAACCTTATATTTAGGTATAAAGTCGATTTTCTTGTATATACACATTTAGCTATCGATATCGAAATGCTTCAAATCATCAGTTTAACATATTTAAGTTAACTAGCCTTCTTTAACATAATGAAGGTGACATAAAGTCATGGCATAAAGGCAGTGCATTTAGAAGAATTCCGTAATCTTATATTTTGGTAAAAAGTCGATTTTTTTGTATATACACATTTAGCAATCGATATCGAAATGTTTCAAATCATTAGTTTAACATATTTAAGTTAATGAACCTTCTTTAACGTATTGAAGTTGATATAAAGCCATGGCAGCATAACGACAGTAGATTTGGAAGAATTCCGTAATCTTATATTTAGGTATAAAGTCGATTTTTTTGTATATACACATTTTGCAATCGATATCGAAATGCTTTAAATCATTAGTTTAACATATTTAAGTTAATAAACCTTCTTTAACGTATTGAAGTTTACTTAAAGCCAAAACGGTATAACGGCAGTGCATTTGGAAGAATTCCGTAATCTTATATTTAGGTAAAAAGTCGATTTTCTTGTATATACACATTTAACTATCGATATCGAAATGCTTCAAATCATTCGTTTAACATATTTAAGTTAATTAACCTTCTTTAACGTAATGAAGGTGATATAAAGCCATGGCGGCATAACGAAAGTGCATGCAGAAGAATTCCGTAATCTTATATTTAGGTATAAAGTCGATTTTGTTGTATATACGCATTTAGCAATCGATATCGTAATGCTTCAAATCATTAGTTTAACACATTTAAGTTAATTAACCTTCTTTAACGTATTGAAGTTGATATA
>CM050325.1:242164-270859 GCA_027475135.1 Bactrocera correcta
AGAATTCCGTAATCTTATATTTAGGGATAAAGTCGATTTTGGTATATAGCATTTAGCAATCGATATCGAAAAGCTTTAAATATTGTTTAACATATTTAAGTTATTAACCTTCTTTAACGAATGAAGGTGTTAAAGCCATGGCGGCATAACGCAGTGCATTTAGAAGAATTCCGTAATCTTATATTTAGGTATAAAGTCGATTTTGTTGTATATACACATTTAGCAATCGATATCGAAATGCTTCAAATCATTTGTTTAACATATTTAAGTTAATTAACCTTCTTTATCTTACTGAAGTTTACATAAAGCCATAACGGCATAACGGCAGTGCATTTAGAAGAATTCGGTAATCTTATATTTAGGCATAAAGTCGATTTTCTTGTAAATACACTTTTATCTATCGATATCGAAATGCTTCAAATCATTAGTTTAACCTATTTAAGTTAATTAACCTTCTTTAACGTATTGAAGTCGATATAAAGCCATGGCGGCATAACGACAGTACATTTGGAAGAATTCCGTAGTCTTATATTTAAGTATAAAGTCGATTTTCTGGTATATATGCATTAAGCAATCGATATCGAAGTGCTTCAAATAACTGGTTTAACATATTTAAGTTAATAAACCTTCTTTAACGAACGTAAGCTGGCTTAAGGCCATGGCGGCATAACGGCAGTGCATTTAGAAGAATTCCGCAATCTTATATTTAGGTATAAAGTCGATTTTGTTGTATATACATATTTAGCAATCGATATCGAGATGCTTCAACTCATTAGTTTAACATATTTAAGTTAATAAACCTTCTTTAACGAACTGAAGTTGGCATAAAGCTATGGCGGCATAACGGCAGTGCATGTAGAAGAATTCCGTTATCTTATATTTAGGTATAAAGTCGATTTTCTTGTATTTACACATTTAGCAACCTATATCGAAATGCATCAAATAACTGGTTTAGCATATTTAAGTTAATTAACCTTCTTTATCTTACTGAAGTTTACATAAAGCAATAACGGCATAACGGCAGTGTATTTATATGAATTCCGTTATCTTATGTTTAGGTATAAAGTCGATTTTGTTGTACATACACATTTAGCAATCGATATCGAAACGTTTCAAATCATTAGTGTAACATATTTAAGTTAGTTAACCTTCTTTAACGTAATGAAGGTGATATAAAGCCATGGCGGCATAACGACAGTGCATTTAGAAGAATTCCGTAATCTTATATTTAGGGATAAAGTCGATTTTGTTGTATATACGCATTAAGCAATCGATATCGAAATGCTTCAAATCATTAGTTTAACATATTTAAGTTAACTAACCTTCTTTAAAGTATTGAAGTTGATATAAAGCCATGGCGGCATAACGACAGTGCATTTAGAAGAATTCCGTTATCTTATATTTTTGTATAAAGTCGATTTTGTTGTACATACACATTTAGCAATCGATATCGAAATGTTTCAAATCATTAGTTTAACATATTTAAGTTAATAAACCTTCTTTAACGTATTGAAGTTTACATAAAGCCAAAACGGTATAACGGCAGTGCATTTAGGTAAAAAGTCGATTTTGTTGTATATACTCATTTAGCAATCGATATCGAAATGCTTCAAATCATTAGTTTAACATATTTAAGTTAACAAACCTACTTTAACGCACTGAAGTTAACACAACGCCATGGCGGCATAACGGCAGTGCATGTAGAAGAATTCCGTAATCTTATATTTAGGTATAAAGTCGATTTTGTTGTATATACACATTAGCAGTCGATATCGAGATGGTTCAACTCATTAGATTAACATATTTAAGTTAATAACCTTATTTTTCCTACTGATGTGTACGTAAAGCCATAACGGTATAACGGCAGTGCATTTGGAAGAATTCCGTAATCTTATATTTAGGTATAAAGTCGATATTTTTTTATATACACATTTAAATATCGATATCGAAATGCTTCAAATCATTCGTTTAACATATTTAAGTTAAATAGCCTTCTTTAACGTAATGAAGGTGACATAAAGCCATGGCGGCATAACGACAGTACATTTGGAAGAATTCCGTAATCTTATGTTTAAGTATAAATTCGATTTTCTTTTACATACACATTTAGCAAGCGATATCGAAATGCTTCAAATCATTAGTTTAACAAATTTAAGTTAATAAACCTTCTTTAACGAATGGAAGTTGGCTTAACGCCATGGCGGCATAACGGCTGTGCATTTAGAAGAATTCCGTAATCTTATATTAGGTATAAAGTTGATATAAAGCCATGTCGGCATAACGACAGTACATTTAGAAGAATTCCGAAGTCTTATATTTATGTATAAAGTCGATTTTCTTGTATATACACATTTAGCAATCGATATCGAAATGCTTCAAATCATAAGTTTAACATATTAAGTTAATAAATATTTTTTAGCATACTGAAGTCTACATAAAGCCTTAACGGTATAACGGCAGTGCATTTAGAAGAATTCCGTAATAATATAATTTTATATTTAGGTATAAAGTCGATTTTCTTGTATATACACATTTCGCAATCGATATCGAAATGCTTCAGATAACTGGTTTAACCTATTAAAGTTAATAAACCTTCTTTAGCGAACTGAAGTTGACATAAAGCCATAATTCCGTAGTCTTATATTTAGACATAAAGTCGATTTTCTTGTATATACACATTTAGCAATTGATATCGAAATGCTTCAAATCATTAGTTTAACATATTTAAGTTAATTAACCTTCTTTAACGAACGGAAGTTGGCTTAAAGCCATGTCGGCATAACGGCAGTGCATTTAGAAGAATTCCGTAATCTTATATTAGGTATAAAGTCGATTTTCTTGTATATACACATTTAGCTATCGATATCGAAATGCTTCAAATCATTAGCTTAACATATTTAAATTAATTAACCTTCTTTAACGAACGGAAGTTGGCTTAAAGCCATGTCGGCATAACGGCAGTGCATTTAGAAGAATTCCGTAATATTATATTTAGGTATAAAGTCGATTTTCTTGTATATACACATATAGCAATCGATATCGAAATGCTTCATAGCATTCGTTTAACATATTTAAGTTAGTTAACCTTCTTTAACGTAATGAAGGTGATATAAAGCCATGGCGGCATAACGAAGTGCATGCAGAAGAATTCCGAATCTTATATTTAGGTATAAAGTCGATTTTGTTGTATATACGCATTTAGCAATCGATATCGTAATACTTCAAATCATTAGTTTAACACATTTAAGTTAATTAACCTTCGTTAACGTATTGAAGTTGATATAAAGCCATGGCGGCATAACGACAGTACATTTGGAAGAATTCCGTAGTCTTACATTTAGGTATAAAGTCGATTTTCTGGTATATATGCATTAAGCAATCGATATCGGAATGCTTCAAATAACTGGTTTAACATATTTAAGTTAATAAACCTTTTTTAACGAACGTAAGCTGGCTTAAGGCCATGGCGGCATAACGGCAGTGCCGTTAGAAGAATTCCGCAATCTTATATTTAGTATAAAGTTGATTATCTTGTATATACACATTTAGCAATCGATATCGAGATGCTTCAACTCATTAGTTTAACATATTTAAGTTAATAAACCTTCTTTAACGAACTGAAGTTGGCTTAAGGCCATGGCGGCATAACGGCAGTGCATTTAGAAGAATTCCGTAATCTTATATTTAGGTATAAAGTCGATTTTCTTGTATATACACATTTAGCTATCGATATCGAAATGCTTCAAATCATCAGTTTAACATATTTAAGTTAATAGCCTTCTTTAACGTAATGAAGGTGACATAAAGCATAGCATAACGGCAGTGCATTAGAAGAATTCCGTAATCTTATATTTAGGTAAAAGTCGATTTTTTGTATATACCATTTAGCAATCGATATAAATGTTTCAAATCATTAGTTTAACATATTTAAGTTAATGAACCTTCTTAACGTATTGAAGTTGATATAAAGCCATTGCAGCATAACGCAGTCATTTAGAAGAATTCCGTAATCTTAATTTAGGTATAAAGTCGATTTTTGTATATACACATTTTCAATCGATATCGAATGCTTTAACATAGTTTAACATATTTAAGTTAATAACCTTCTTTATCTTACTGTAAGTCATAAAGCAAGGATACCGGCAGTGCATTTGGAAGAATTCCGAATCTTATATTTAGTAAAAGTCGATTTCTTGTATATACACATTTAACATCGATATCGAATGCTTAAATCATTGTTTAACATATTTAAGTTATACCTTCTTTAACGTAATGAAGGGGGTATAAGCATGGCGGATAACGACTATTTAGAAGAATTCCGTAATCTTATATTTAGGTATAAAGTCATTTTCTTGTATATAACATTTAGAAATCGATATCGAAATGCTTCAAATCATAGTTTAACATATTTAAGTTAATAACCTCTTTAACTATTGAAGGTGAATAAAGCCATGCCATAACGCAGTATTTGGAAGAATTCCGTAATCTTATATTTAGGTTAAGTCGATTTTTTGAATTCACATTTAGCAATCGATATCGAAATGTTTAAATCATTAGTTTAACATATTTAAGTTAATTAACCTTCTTTATCTTACTGAAGTTAATAAAGCCAACGTATAACGGCAGTGCATTTAGAAGAATTCCGTAATCTTATATTTACGTATAAAGTCGATTTTGTTGTATATACACATTTGCAATCGATATCGAATGTTAACTATTTAACTATTAATTAATTAACCTTATTTCTAGAGTGTACTAAAGCCATAACGGTATACGAGTGCATTTGGAAGCATTCCGTAATCTTATATTTAGGTATAAAGTCGATATTTTTTATATACACATTTAATATCGATATCGAAATGCTTCAAATCATTCGTTTAACATATTTAAGTTAAATACCTTCTTTAACTAATGAAGGTGAATAAGCCATGGCGGCATAACGACTGTACATTTGGAAGAATTCCGTAATCTTATATTTAAGTATAAATTCGATTTTCTTTTAATCATTAGAAGCGATATCGAAATGCTTCAAATCATTAGTTTAAAATTTAAGTTAAAAATTTTAACAAAAGTGCTTTGGGAAACGTATTAAGATTCGTAATTATGTTAGTATAAATTATAAAGCCATTCGCATAACGACAGTACATTTGGAGAATTCCGAATCTTATATTTAGTATAAGTCGATTTTTGATATACATTTAGCAATCGATATCGAAATGCTTAAATCATAAGTTTAACATATTAAGTTAATAATATTTTTTACATACTGAAGTTACATAAAGCCTAACGGTATAACGGCAGTGCATTTGAAGAATTCCGTTTATTTATATTTAGTATAAGTCGATTTTTTGTATATACACATTGCATCGATATCGAATGTTCAATATGTTAACTATTAATTAATAACCTTTTTCACTGAGTTGACATAAAGCCATAATTCCGTATCTTATATTTAGATAAAGTCGATTTTTTTATATACACATTTAAATCGATATCGAAATGCTTCAAATCATTGTTTAACATATTTAAGTTAAATAGCCTTCTTTAACCTAATGAAGGTGACATAAAGCCATGGCGGCATAACGACAGTACATTTGGAAGAATTCCGTAATCTTATGTTTAAGTATAAATTCGATTTTCTTTTACATACACATTTAGCAAGCGATATCGAAATGCTTCAAATCATTAGTTTAACAAATTTAAGTTAATAAACCTTCTTTAACGAATGGAAGTTGGCTTAACGCCATGGCGGCATAACGGCTGTGCATTTAGAAGAATTCCGTAATCTTATGTTAGGTATAAAGTTGATATAAAGCCATGTCGGCATAACGACAGTACATTTGGAAGAATTCCGAAGTCTTATATTTATGTATAAAGTCGATTTTCTTGTATATACACATTTAGCAATCGATATCGAAATGCTTCAAATCATAAGTTTAACATATTAAGTTAATAAATATTTTTTAGCATACTGAAGTCTACATAAAGCCTTAACGGTATAACGGCAGTGCATTTAGAAGAATTCCGTAATAATATAATTTTATATTTAGGTATAGAGTCGATTTTCTTGTATATACACATTTCGCAATCGATATCGAAATGCTTCAGATAACTGGTTTAACCTATTAAAGTTAATAAACCTTCTTTAGCGAACTGAAGTTGACATAAAGCCATAATTCCGTAGTCTTATATTTAGACATAAAGTCGATTTTCTTGTATATACACATTTAGCAATCGATATCGAAATGCTTCAAATCATTAGTTTAACATATTTAAGTTAATTAACGTTCTTTAACGAACGGAAGTTGGCTTAAAGCCATGTCGGCATAACGGCAGTGCATTTAGAAGAATTCCGTAATCTTATATTAGGTATAAAGTCGATTTTCTTGTATATACACATTTAGCTATCGATATCGAAATGCTTCAAATCATTAGTTTAACATATTTAAGTTAATTAACCTTCTTTATCTTACTGAAGTTTACATTAAGCCAAAAGGGTATGACGGCAGTGCACTTGGAAGAATTCCGTAATATTATATTTAGGTATAAAGTCGATTTTCTTGTATATACACATATAGCAATCGATATCGAAATGCTTCATAGCATTCGCTTAACATATTTAAGTTAGTTAACCTTCTTTAACGTAATGAAGGTGATATAAAGCCATGGCGGCATAACGAAAGTGCATGCAGAAGAGTTCCGTAATCTTATATTTAGGTATAAAGTCGATTTTGTTGTATATACGCATTTAGCAGTCGATATCGTAATGCTTCAAATCATTAGTTTAACACATTTAAGTTAATTAACCTTCGTTAACGTATTGAAGTTGATATAAAGCCATGGCGGCATAACGACAGTACATTTGGAAGAATTCCGTAGTCTTATATTTAGGTATAAAGTCGATTTTCTGGTATATATGCATTAAGCAATCGATATCGGAATGCTTCAAATAACTGGTTTAACATATTTAAGTTAATAAACCTTCTTTAACGAACGTAAGCTGGCTTAAGGCCATGGCGGCATAACGGCAGTGCATTTAGAAGAATTCCGCAATCTTATATTTAGGTATAAAGTTGATTTTCTTGTATATACACATTAAGCAATCGATATCGAGATGCTTCAACTCATTAGTTTAAGATATTTAAGTTAATAAACCTTCTTTAACGAACTGAAGTTGGCTTAAGGCCATGGCGGCATAACGGCAGTGCATTTAGAAGAATTCCGTAATCTTATATTTAGGTATAAAGTCGATTTTCTTGTATATACACATTTAGCTATCGATATCGAAATGCTTCAAATCATCAGTTTAACATATTTAAATTAACTAGACTTCTTTAACATAATGAAGGTGACGTAAAGTCATGGCATAACGGCAGTGCATTTAGAAGAATTCCGTAATCTTATATTTAGGTAAAAAGTCGATTTTCTTGTATATACACATTTAGCAATCGATATCGAAATGTTTCAAATCATTAGTTTAACATATTTAAGTTAATGAACCTTCTTTAACGTATTGAAGTTGATATAAAGCCATGGCAGCATAACGGCAGTGCATTTAGAAGAATTCCGTAATCTTATATTTAGGTATAAAGTCGATTTTTTTATATATACACATTTTGCAATCGATATCGAAATGCTTTAAATCATTAATTTAACATATTTAAGTTAATTAACCTTCTTTATCTTACTAAAGTTTACATAAAGCCAAAACGGTATAACGGCAGTGCATTTGGAAGAATTCCGTAATCTTATATTTAGGTAAAAAGTCGATTTTCTTGTATATACACATTTAACTATCGATATCGAAATGCTTCAAATCATTCGTTTAACATATTTAAGTTAGTTACCCTTCTTTAACGTATTGAAGGTGATATAGAGCCATGGCGGCATAACGACAGTGCACTTAGAAGAATTCCGTAATCTTATATTTAGGTATAAAGTCCATTTTCTTGTATATGTGCATTTAGAAATCGATATCGAAATGCTTCAAATCATTAGTTTAACATATTTAAGTTAATTAACCATCTTAAACGTATTGAAGGTGAAATAAAGCCATGGCGCCATAACGACAGTAATTTGGAAGAATTCCGTAATCTTATATTTAGGTATAAAGTCGATATTTTTTTATATACACATTTAAATATCAATATCGAAATGCTTCAAATCATTCGTTTAACATATTTAAGTTAAATAGCCTTCTTTAACCTAATGAAGGTGACATAAAGCCATGGCGGCATAACGGCAGTGCATTTAGAAGAATTCCGTAATCTTATATTTAGGTAAAAAGTCGTTTTTCTTGTATATACACATTTAGCAATCGATATCGAAATGTTTCAAATCATTAGTTTAACATATTTAAGTTAATTAACCTTCTTTAACGTATTGAAGTTGATATAAAGCCATGGCGGCATAACGACAATATATTTGGAAGAATTCGGTAGTCTTATATTTATGTAAAACGTCGATTTTCTTGTATATAGACATTTACCTATCGATATCGAAATGCTTCAAATCATTCGTTTAACATATTTAAGTTAGTTAAACTTCTTTAACGTAATGAAGGTGATATAGAGCCATGGCGGCATAACGACAGTGCATTTAGAAGAATTCCGTAATCTTATATTTAGGTATAAAGTCGATTTTCTTGTATATACACATTTAGCAATCGATATCGAAATGCTTCAAATCATTAGCTTAACATATTTAAGTTAATTAACCTTCTTTAACGTATTGAAGTTGATGTAAAGCCATGGCAGCATAACGACAATACATTTGGAAGAATTCCGAAGCCTTATATTTATGCATAAAGTTGATTTTCTTGTATATACACATTTAGCAATCGATATCGAAATGCTTCAAATCATTAGTTTAACATATTTAAGTTTATAAACCTTCTTTAACTTACGGAAGTTGGTTTAAAGCCATGGCGGCATAACGGCTGTGCATTTAGAAGAATTCCGTAATCTTATATTAGGTATAAAGTCGATATAAAGCCATGGCGGCATAACGACAGTACATTTGGAAGAATTCCGTAATCTTATGTTTAGGTATAAATTCGATTTTCTTTAACATACACATTTAGCAAGCGATATCGAAATGCTTCAAATCATTAGTTTAACAAATTTAAGTTAATTAACCTTCTTTAACGTATTGAAGTTGTTATAAAGCCATGGCGGCATAACGACAGTACATTTGGAAGAATTCCGTAATCTTATATTTAGGTATAAAGTCGATTTTGTTGTATATATGCATTAAGCAATCGATATCGAAATGCTTCAAATAACTGGTTTAACATATTTAAGTTAATAAAACTTCTTTAACGAACTGAAGTTAACATAAAGCCATAACGGCATAACGGCAGTGCATTTAGAAGAATTCCGTTATCGTGTATTTATGTACAAAGTCGATTTTCTTAAATATTCACATTAAGCAATCGATAACGAAATGCTGCAAATCATTAGATTAACATAATTAAGTTAACTAAACTTCTTTATCTTACTGAAGTTTACATAAAGCCATAACGGCATAACGGCAGTATATTTATATGAATTCCGTTATCTTATATTTAGATATAAAGTCGATTTTGTTGTACATACACATTTAGCAATCGATATCGAAATGCTTCAAATCATTAGTATAACATATTTAAGTTAGTTAACCTTCTTTAACGTAATGAAGGTGATATAAAGCCATGGCGGCATAACGGCAGTGCATTTAGAAAAATTCCGTTATCGTATATTTATGTATAAAGTCGATTTTGTTGTATATACACATTTAGCAATCGATATCGAAATGCTTTAAATCATTAGTTTAACATATTTTAGTTAATTAACCTTCTTTATCTTACTGAAGTGTACGTAAAGCCATAACGGTATAACGGCAGTGCATTTAGAAGAAATCCGTAATCTTATATTAGGTATAAAGTCGATTTTCTTGTATATACACATTTAGCAATCGATAACGAAATGCTTCAAATCATTAGTTTAACATATTTAAATTAATTAACCTTCTTTAACGTATTGAAGTTGATATAAAGCCATGGCGGCATAACGGCAGTGCATGTAGAAGAACTCCGTAATCTTATATTTAGGTATAAAGTCGATTTTGTTGTATATACACATAAGCAATCGATATCGAGATGGTTCAACTCATTAGTTTAATATATTTAAGTTAATTAACCTTCTTTATCTTACTGAAGTTTAAATAAAGCCATATCGGCATAACGGCAGTATATTTATATGAATTCCGTTATCTTATATTTAGGTATAAAGCCGATTTTGTTGTACATACACATTTAGCAATCGATATCGAAATGCTTCAAATCATTAGTTTAACATATTTAAGTAAGTTAACCTTCTTTAACGTATTGAAGTTGATATAAAGCCAGGCGGCATAACGACAGTACATTTGGAAGAATTCCGTAGTCTTATATTTAGGTATAAAGTCGATTTTCTGGTATATATGCATTAAGCAATCGATATCGAAATGCTTCAAATAACTGTTTTAACATATTTAAATTAATAAACTTTCTTTAACGAACTGAAGTTGGCTTAAGGCCATGGCGGCATAACGGCAGTGCATGCAGAAGAATTCCGTAATCTTATATTTAGGTATAAAGTCGATTTTGTTGTATATACGCATTTAGCAATCGATATCGAAATGCTTCAAATCATTAGTTTAACATATTTAGGTTAATTAACCTTCTTTAACGTATTGAAGTTGATATAAAGCCATGGCGGCATAACGACAGTACATTTGGAAGAATTCCGTAGTCTTATATTTAGGTATAAAGTCGATTTTCTGGTATATATGCATTAAGCAATCGATATCGAAATGCTTCAAATAACTGTTTTAACATATTTAAATTAATAAACTTTCTTTAACGAACTGAAGTTGGCTTAAGGCCATGGCGGCATAACGGCAGTGCATTTAGAAGAATTCCGTTATCTTATATTTAGGTATAAAGTCGATTTTGTTGTATATACATATTTAGCAAACGATATCGAGATGCTTCAACTCATTAGTTTAACATATTTAAGTTAATAAACCTTCTTTAACGAACTGAAGTTGGCATAAAGCTATGTCGGCTTAACGGCAGTGCATGTAGAAGAATTCCGTTATCTTTTATTTGGGTATAAAGTCGATTTTCTTGTATTTACACATTTAGCAATCGATATCGAAATGCATCAAATAACTGGTTTAGCATATTTAAGTTAATTAACCTTCTTTATCTTACTGAAGTTTGCATAAAGCAATAACGGCATAACGGCAGTATATTTATATGAATTCTGTTATCTTATATTTAGGTATAAAGTCGATTTTGTTGTACATACACATTTAGCAATCGATATCGAAATGCTTCAAATCATTAGTTTAACATATTTAAGTTAGTTAACCTTCTTTACCGTAATGAAGGTGATATAAAGCCATGGCGGCATAACGACAGTGCATTTAGAAGAATTCCGTAATCTTGTATTTAGGTATAAAGTCGATTTTGTTGTATTTACGCATCTAGCAATCGATATCGAAATGTTTTAAATCATTAGTTTAACATATTTAAGTTAATTAACCTTCTTTAACGTATTGAAGTTGAAACGAAGCCATGGTGGCATAACGACAGTGCAGTTAGAAGAATTCCGTAATCTTATATTTAGGTATAAAGTCGATTTTGTTGTATATACACATTAGCAATCGATATCGAGATGGTTCAACTCATTAGTTTAACATATTTAAGTTAATTAACCTTATTTTTCCTACTGAAGTGTACGCAAAGCCATAACGGTATAACGGCAGTGCATTTGGAAGAATTCCGTAATCATATATTAGGTATAAAGTCGATTTTCTTGTATATGCACATTTAGCTATCGATATCGAAATGCTTCAAATCATTCGTTTAACATATTTAAGTTAATAAACCTTCTTTAACGAACGGAAGTTGGCTTAAAGCCATGGCGGCATAACGGCTGTGCATTTAGAAGAATTCCGTAATCTTATATTAGGTATCAGTCATCGACTAACTCTCTTGCAGATTAGACGTTTGTTTTTGCGCGTACGGAGTTTTTTGATTTCTTTCTTTCTCAGCTCAGCCTATCCGCTTTTTCTCTTTTTTTCTATTTCTGTGTATACGCATACTTTTGTTTACGTGAACTTTAAAAACACGTGCACCATGGCCCCGGGGCCACCAAACATTAACGCAAATCGATTTGCGTTATTAGATACTGGACCAAAAAGAAAGAAAAACAAAAGTGATTCAAGTGCTCTTCAAACCGATTTTCCCTTTCTGCCTGAAACTAAAGTGAATGATCCAAAATTTGTCGTGATTGAATCAAGTGATCCCTCCAAGCCTATTTCATCTTACTCGTGCTTTGCAATTCATCGTGGTATCAAACAAATTAGTAGTGAGGTTCACTCCATTTCTACTCTTCGTGATGGAAAACTACTTATCCTTGTAAAGAGCAATAAAATCGCCGAAAAGTTTATAAAAGCAAAACAACTCGAAAATGTGTGCTCTATCTCAGCCAAGCTACACGAATCGCTAAACTACGTGAAAGGAACAGTGTTTGCCCCATTTCTTAACAATGTAGCTGAAGAAGAAATTGTTAAGGAATTAAGCTCCCAAGGAGTTGTAGCAGCATACAAGTTTAAAAAAACTTTCGACGGTAACCTTCACCCCTCCGGAGTAGTGTTACTCACATTTAATCTTTACCATCTTCCCAGTAAGATCGACATTGCGTGGTGCAAAGTTTTGGTTCGCGAATATATACCACTCCCCATGCGCTGCAAATCTTGCCAGCTCCTTGGGCATACGAAAAACAATTGTAAACGGTCACCTCTTTGTGCAAATTGTTCCCTACCTCCCCATTCCCCATCTGACTGTGAACGCACTTTCTGTGCTAACTGCGCACAGCCACATCCCTCCTTTTCCAAAGAATGTCCAAAATTTCTACAAGCCAAAGAGATAATAAAAATAAAAACGATAGACAAATGCTCAATGGGAGAAGCTATAAAAAAGCACAAACAACAACTAAATATAACAAATTCACCCAGTTACTCCTACGCCGGCATTGCATCGAGCGCAAATACTAGCAAAACAAATATAATAATGACAGCAGCTACAACAAACAATAAAAGCTCTCCCACTTACTCACAGAGCATTAAAAACTCAAATAGTATCAACAACAAAAACTACGAAGAAGCAACCATAGATACGAGTACTGAAAATTCCAATTCCTCTTCCAACCAAACTGCCCCCATTGAACAAATTAATTATTCTGACTCCCATATAGTTAAATCAAACAAGACAGCAAAAGCAAACGACAATATTCCCACAACACAAAATACTAACAAACACAACTTAACTTTTAACTCTCCGACTTCCGAATTCCAACGTAATCTCACTGATCGTATCGAGACAGACACTAACTACAATAGCAATCATTTCTCTTCATCCAATTCACATTCCTTTTCCCCACAATTCCAGTCACTCTTCCAACCTCTCCCTTCACTCTCCCAAGTATTAGCTGCTACTATAAACCAGAATACGTCTGATAACGAAATGGAATAAAAAGAAAAACAACAACTAATAAACACTAATAAATACATATTTGCCTCTCCTTTTACTTTGATTTAAGTTTTATGACGTTAAAAATTCTCCAGTGGAATATAAACGGGTATTCCAACAACTATCACGAGCTGCAATTGCTTATCAAAGAGAAAAGCCCAGACGTAATATGTATGCAAGAGACACATATCCCACTAACACCAATATCCAATCCCTTTTATCCCAAACAGTACTTAGGCTATTTCTCTAACTTAAATAACATCCAAACTAACAAACAAGGTGTTGGTATCCTAATAAAAAGATACATTCCACATGAAGTTATAAATATAACTTCATCTCTATCAACCATAGCACTAAAATTAAATCTGAACTTGCCATTTGGTATAGCAAGTACATACATCCACCCCCAGCAAGTTTTCAGTGAAACCGACTTAAGAAACTTATTTCAGCAATTACCCACCCCCATTTTGTGGACTGGCGACTTTAATGCCTGGAACCATCTGTGGGGCTCACGAAAATCTAATGCCAGAGGATCAATAATTGAAAATTTCATATTAAATCATCACTTGGTGTTATTAAATAATGGATCCCCTACTCATTTTTCAACCCATTCAACATTAACTCACGTCGACTTGTCTTTAGCTTCCCCTCAACTTTCTCCCAGAATTAAATGGGATATTTCCACTGACCTGAAAGGCAGCGACCATTTCCCCATCTCTATCACTGTTCAAACCAACCTCCACCCTATCAAATATAACCACCGCCCCATATTCAAAACAGACTTCACTAAGTGGGATGTATTTCAAGCAGAGATCACAAAAAATATAAAAAGCTCGCCAATCGACAATATCAATCAAGAAAGTGCCTCTATTGCCAAAATCATACGCTCTGCAGCCAACAAATCGATACCCCAATCTAAAAAGAAGCTTGCTAAGGACTTTCCAATTTGGTGGAACGCCGATCTTAAATATCTTCGTGACCAGAAAAATAAGTATTGGAAGGTTTTCAAAAATTCTATGTCCGACACTAACCTTATCAACTACAAAAAGTCTAACGCGTGTTTTAAAAGAGCTGTTAAGGCTGCTAAGAGGAGAAGTTTCGAAGCTTTTACCTCACAAATTAATCCTTCTTCAACCCCAAAAAGGATTTGGTCTGACATAAAACGTATAACTGGCATTCCCCACACTCCTGTCACAGCTATTCAAACAAATAATAAAGTCCTGACCAACTCTGAAGAAATCGCTGATACATTCGCTCAACTTTGGGCTCGCTACTCCAACGATGACAACTTTTGCGAGGAATATGTCACGGAAAAGCAACACTGGCTTTCCATGGTGTACGCCCCACAAGGTCTGTCTGTGTCTGCGACTTGCGTAGAAAATAAAATCACACTCTGTGAATTGATATCAGCACTTCAACACGCAAAAGGCAAAACACCGGGTATCGATCGTATATCCTACCCCATGCTCTCAAATCTGCCCCAAATAGCCAAACAAAGACTACTTTCACTATATAATAGCATTTTTGAAAAAGGTTCACCCTTGGCGAATAGCGACGGTCATACCCATTATTAAACCAAATAAGCCTGCCGACTTGCCTTCTTCATACAGACCAATTTCTTTGCTGTCTTGCCTCAGCAAAATTTTCGAAAAAATCATTGCAAAAAGATTAATCTGGTTCGTTACAAAAAATAAGCACATCAAGCAAAATCAAACCGCATTTAGAAACAAGCGCAGTACTATTGACTCACTTATCCAGCTACAGCATTTTGTTTCTAACACTGTTTCAACCAAAAACCATGCCACAATCTTGTCCACCGATTTCGAAAAAGCGTTCGATCGCGTAGGACTTCACGCAGTGCTGAGCCAACTCGCAGCCTGGAAGGTTGGTCCTAAAGCTTTTATGATAGTAAAGGCCTTCATGACACATCGTCAGTTTCGAGTTCGAGTCAATAATATATTTTCCAATGTAAATTCCCTTAAAAATGGTATACCACAAGGCTCCCCGCTCTCTGTAATTTTATTTATTATTGCTTTTGATAAACTTACCGACATTTGTTTAAATATTAAGAACATTAAGCTAACTTTGTACGCGGATGACGCTATTATTTATACTAATTTAAAAGACCCACTGAAAATTAACGAAGCTTTTCAAAAAATACTTTTAGAATTTAAAAAATGGGGTGCCCGCACCGGAGCATCTATCTCCATTTCAAAATGTAAATTACTACATATTTGCAAAAAGAAAAATTGTAATTATCCTCAACTTATATTTGATAACACTGCAATAGAATCTGTTAATAACTTAAAAATCTTAGGAATTTTTTTTGACAACAAATTCAATTTTAAATACCAATGCCTTAGTCTTCGAAAAAACCTTTTCAAAAGGCTCAATATAATTAAATACTTATCTAGTAAGCGTTCATTTATACATACAAATACTCTAATTAATATTACAAGAGCTATAATACTCTCTAAAGTCGATTATGGCTTACCGATTTATGGATGGTGTGCCAACACAAATATAAAGCAATTGGAGGCTCCATACCATGCTGCGATTCGCCGTAGCATAAATGCGTTTCCTACATCACCAGTAAAAAGCATCTTGGGTGAAAGTGGTCTACCATCAATAAAAGAGAGAGTTTACGAAACGACGGTCAAACTACTTCCAAAACTGCTGAATTCGCCGAACGCTGATCTTCATAAAATGCTTAGAAAAGCCGCAAGACACAAAAAAAAATTCCAGCTTAAGTCTACGCTTCAACGCTGCCTTGGGTATGGCACAGCCATTAACATACTTCTACCATCCAAGACGAGCAAAATCAACATTCAACCGGAATGGCTAATAAACGAAGTCACTATAGATACCTCATTGCATAATTTAAAAAAATTGAACACCAATAATGCCACCTTCCAACAATATTTTCTTGAAATCGCTAACGAATACAAGTGTAAAAAGTTTTCGGCTATTTATACTGATGGCTCCAAAGCAACAAATACAGCTTTCGGAGTTACAACATCCAATGGGACAATCATTACCGGCGGAATTCTTCCTTCTCATTCTTCCGTTTTCACTGCCGAGGCTTTTGCCATCCACAAAGCTTTAGAATATACCACCCGACAAAAAGGCAAGTTCGTAATCTGCTCTGACAGCTTTTCTTGTTTAAATGCAATCCGTAATATACGCAATAACTCTACAATAATATCAAAAATTCGAGACATATGCATCAAAAACAAACGAAAAATAGCATTGCTCTGGGTACCAGGCCACGTCGGAATTGCTGGGAACGAGCATGCAGACAATGCCGCTAAGCACTTTGAATCAGCACCGACTCTTCTCCATGAGTTACTTGACGAAAATGATCTTAGAAAACTGTTACAAAAGCATGTACAGGATAGAAGACGCGCGGACTGGAGAAATTTCGAACACCCGTATAAAAACTTCAACCCACTTCGGAATAAAATTTACTACCCTAGCAATATATCTCGACTGCAAGCAACCGTATTTACACGTTTAAGAATCGGCCATACACAAATCACACATCAGCACCTACTCACCGGAAATCCTAAGTCATCTTGCCCCTTCTGCTCCAACACACTATCCGTGGATCACATCTTACGCACCTGTCCAGCTCTAGAGAGTATTAGGCTTAAACACTTCATTTCTGCTCAATATCAAACACTGTTAAAAACACCATCATTTGAAAATATTACATGTATTTATAATTTTCTAGTGGAATGTAACATACATAATATGATATAATATAGATTTGTTATAATATCGGAGTCGATGGCCAAAGCTGCTCGCACTCCTCCTTATCATTAGGTTTAATAGCCTGTATATTTTTCCTAATAAATGTAATAATAATAATATATTAGGTATAAAGTCGATATAAAGCCATAACGGTATAACGGCAGTGCATTTAGAAGAAATCCGTAATCTTATATTAGGTATAAAGTCAATTTTCTTGTATATACGCATTTATCATTCGATGTCGAAATGCTTCAAATCATTAGTTTAACATATTTAAGTTAATTAACCTTCTTTAAGGTATTGAAGTTGATATAAAGCCATGGCGGCATAACGGCAGTGCATGTAGAAGAACTCCGTAATCTTATATTTAGGTATAAAGTCGATTTTGTTGTATATACACATAAGCAATCGATATCGAGATGGTTCAACTCATTAGTTTAATATATTTAAGTTAATTAACCTTCTTTATCTTACTGAAGTTTACATAAAGCCATAACGGCATAACGGCAGTATATTTATATGAATTCCGTTATCTTATATTTAGGTATAAAGCCGATTTTCTTGTATATACACATTTAGCAATTGATATTGAAATGCTTCAAATCATTAGTTTAATATATTTAAGTTAGTTCACCTTCTTTAACGTAATGAAGGTGATATAAAGCCGTGGCGGCATAACGACAGTGCATTTAGAAGATTTCCGTAATCTTATATTTATGTATAAAGTCGATTTTGTTGTATATACGCATCTAGCAATCGATTTCGAAAAGCTTCAAATCATTAGTTTAACATATTTAAGTTAATTAACCTTCTTTAACGTATTGATGTCGATATAAAGTCATGGCGGCATAACGACAGTACATTTGGAAGAATTCCGTAATCTTATATTTAGGAATAAAGTCGATTTTGTTGTATATGCACATTTAGCAATCGATATCGAAATGCTTCAAATCATTAGTTTAACATATTTAAGTTAATAAACCTTCTTTAACGAACGGAAGTTGGCTTAAAGCCATGGCTGCATAACGGCAGTGCATTTAGAAGAATTCCGTAATCTTATATTAGGTATAAAGTCGATTTTCTTGTATATACACATTTAGCTATTGATATCGAAATGCTTCAAATCATTAGTTTATCATATTAAGTTAATAAACATTTTTTAGCATACTGAAGTCTACATAAAGCCTTAACGGTATAACGGCAGTGCATTTAGAAGAATTCCGTAATGCTATAATTTTATATTTAGGTAAAAAGTCGATTTTCTTGTATATACACATTTAGCTATCGATATCGAAATGCTTCAAATCATTCGTTTAACATATTTAAGTTAGTTAACCTTCTTTAACGTAATGAAGGTCATATAAAGCCATGGCGGCATAACGACAGTGCATGCAGAAGAATTCCGTAATCTTATATTTAGGTATAAAGTCGATTTTGTTGTATATACGCATTTAGCAATCGATATCGAAATGCTTCAAATCATTAGTTTAACATATTTAAGTTAATTAACCTTCTTTAACGTATTGAAGTTGATATAAAGCCTTGGCGGCATAACGACAGTACATTTGGAAGAATTCCGTAGTCTTATATTTAGGTATAAAGTCGATTTTCTGGTATATATGCATTAAGCAATCGATATCGAAATGCTTCAAATAACTGGTTTAAAATATTTAAATTAATAAACCTCCTTTAACGAACTGAAGTTGGCTTAAGGCCATGGCGACATAACCTCAGTGCATTTAGAAGAATTCCGTAATCTTATATTTAGGTATAAAGTCGATTTTCTTGTATATACACATTTAGCTATCGATATCGAAATGCTTCAAATCATTAGTTTAACATATTTAAGTTAATTAAACTTCTTTAACGTATTGAAGTTGATATAACGCCATGGCGGCATAACGACAGTACATTTCGAAGAATTCCTTAGTCTTATATTTATGTAAAAAGTCGATTTTCTTGTATATACACATTTAGCTATCGATATCGAAATGCTTCAAATCATTAGTTTAACATATTTATGTTAATAAACCTTCTTTAACGTTCTGAAGTTGGCATATAGCCATGGCGGCATAACGGCAGTGCATTTGGAAGAATTCCGTTATCTTATATTTAGGTATAAAGTCGATTTTGTTGTATATACATATTTAGCAAACGATATGGAGATTCTTCAACTCATTAGTTTAACATATTTAAGTTAATAAGCCTTCTTTAACGAACTGAAGTTGGCATAAAGCTATGGCGGCATAACGGCAGTGCATGTAGAAGAATTCCGTTATCTTATGTTTAGGTATAAAGTCGATTTTGTTGTATATACACATTTAGCAATCGATATCGAGATGCTTCAACTCATTAGCTTAACTTATTTAAGTTAATTAACCTTCTTTAACGAACGGAAGTTGCTTAAAGCCATGGCGGCATAACGGCAGTATATTTATATGAATTCCGTAATCTTATATTAAGGTATAAAGTCGATTTTGTTGTACATACACATTTAGCAATCGATATCGAAATGCTTCAAATCATTAGTTTAACATATTTAAGTTAGTTAACCTTCTTTACCGTAATGAAGGTGATATAAAGCCATGGCGGCATAACGACAGTGCATTTAGAAGAATTCCGTAATCTTATATTTAGGTATAAAGTCGATTTTGTTTTATATACGCATCTAGCAATCGATATCGAAATGTTTTAAGTCATTAGTTTAACATATTTGAGTTAATTAACCTTCTTTAACGTATTGAAGTTGAAATAAAGCCATGGTGGCATAACGACAGTGCATTTAGAAGAATTATGTAATCTTATATTTAGGTATAAAATCGATTTTGTTGTATATACACATTAGCAATCGATATCGAAATGTTTTAAATCATTAGTTTAACATATTTAAGTTAATTAACCTTCTTTAACGTATTGAAGTTGAAATAAAGCCTTGGTGGCATAACGACAGTCCATTTGGAAGAATTCCGTAATCTTATATTAGGTATAAAGTCGATTTTCTTGTATATACACTTTTAGCTATCGATATCGAAATGCTTCAAATCATTCGTTTAACATATTTAAGTTAATAAACCTTCTTTAACGAACGGAAGTTTGCTTAAAGCCATGGCGGCATAACGGCAGTGCATTTAGAAGAATTCCGTAATCTTATATTTTTGTATAAAGTCGATTTTCTTGTAAATACACATTTAGCTATCGATAACGAAATGCTTCAAATCATTATTTTAACATATTTAAGTTAATTAACCTTCTTTAACGAACGGAAGTTGGCTTAAAGCCATGGCGGCATAACGGCAGTGCATTTAGAAGAATTCCGTAATCTTATATTTATATATTAAGTCGATTTTGTTGTATATACACATTTAGCAATCGATAATGAAATGCTTCAAATCATTAGTTTAACATATTTAAGTTAATTAACCTTCGTTATCTCGCTGAAGTTTACATAAAGCCATAACGATATAACACCAGTGCATTTGGAAGAATTCCGTAAACTTATATTTAGGTATAAAGTCGATTTTCTTGTATATACACATTTAGCTATCGATATCGAAATGCTTCAAATCATTAGTTTAACATATTTAAGTTCGTTAACCTTCTTTAACGTATTGAAGCTGATATAAAGCCATGGCGGCATAACGACAGTGCATTTAGAAGAATTCCGTAATATTATATTGATGTATAAAGTCGATTTTCTTGTATACACACATTTAACAATCGATATCGGAAAGCTTCAAATCATTAGTTTAACATATTTAAGTTAATAAACCTTCTTTAACGAACGGAAGTTGGCTTAAAGCCATGGCGGCATAACGGCAGTGCCTTTAGAAGAATTCCGTAATCTTATATTTATGTATAAAGTCGATTTTCTTGTAAATACACATTTAGCTATCGATATCGAAATGCTTCAAATCATTCGTTTAGCATATTTAAGTTCGTTAACCTTCTTTAACATAATGATGGTGATATAAAGCCATGGCGGCATAACGACAGTGCATTTAGAAAAATTCCGTAATCTTATATTTAGGCATAAAGTCGATTTTCTTAAATATTCACATTTAGCAATCGATAACGAAATGCTTCAAATCATTAGTTTAACATATTTAAGTTAATTAACCTTCTTTAACGAACTGAAGTTAACATAAAGCCATAACGGCATAACGGCAGCGCATTTGGAAGAATTCCGTAATCTTATATTTAGGTAAAAAGTCGATTTTCTTGTATATACACATTTAGTTATCGATATCGAAATGCTTTAAATCATTAGTTTAACATATTTAAGTTCGTTAACCTTCTTTAACGTAATGAAGGTGATATAAAGCCATGGCGGCATAACGACAGTGCATTTAGAAGAATTCCGTAATCTTATATCGGCAGTGCATTTAGAAGAATTCCGTAATGGTATAATTCTATATTTAGTTATAAAGTCGATTTTCTTGTATATACACATTTTGCAATCGACATCGAAATGCTTCAAATAACTGGTTTAGCATATTTAAGTTAATTAACGTTCTTTATCTTACTGAAGTTTCCATAAAGCCATCACGGCATAACAGCAGTATACTTATATGAATTCTGTTATCTTATATTTAGGTATAAAGTCGATTTTGTTGTACATACACATTTAGCAATCGATATCGAAATGCTTCAAATCATTAGCTTAACATATTTAAGTTAATAAACCTCCTTTAGCGAACTGAAGTTGACATAAAGCCATAATTCCATAGTCTTATATTTAGGCATAAAGTCGATTTTCTTGTATATACACATTTAGCAATCGATATCGAAATGCTTCAAATCATTAGTTTAACATATTTAAGTTAATTAACCTTCTTTAACGAACGGAAGTTAACATAAAGCCATAACGGCATAACGGCAGCGCATTTGGAAGAATTCCGTAATCTTATATTTAGGTAAAAAGTCGATTTTCTTGTATATACACATTTAGTTATCGATATCGAAATGCTTTAAATCATTAGTTTAACATATTTAAGTTCGTTAACCTTCTTTAACGTAATGAAGGTGATATAAAGCCATGGCGGCATAACGACAGTGCATTTAGAAGAATTCCGTAATCTTATATCGGCAGTGCATTTAGAAGAATTCCGTAATGTTATAATTCTATATTTAGTTATAAAGTCGATTTTCTTGTATATACACATTTTGCAATCGACATCGAAATGCTTCAAATAACTGGTTTAGCATATTTAAGTTAATTAACATTCTTTATCTTACTGAAGTTTCCATAAAGCCATCACGGCATAACAGCAGTATACTTATATGAATTCCGTTATCTTATATTTAGGTATAAAGTCGATTTTGTTGTACATACACATTTAGCAATCGATATCGAAATGCTTCAAATCATTAGCTTAACATATTTAAGTTAATAAACCTCCTTTAGCGAACTGAAGTTGACATAAAGCCATAATTCCATAGTCTTATATTTAGGCATAAAGTCGATTTTCTTGTATATACACATTTAGCAATCGATATCGAAATGCTTCAAATCATTAGTTTAACATATTTAAGTTAATTAACCTTCTTTAACGAACGGAAGTTGGCATAAAGCCATTACGGCATAACGGCAGTGCATTTAGAAGAATTCCGTAATCTTATATTTAGGTATAAAATCGATTTTGTTGTATATACACATTTAACAATCGATATCGAAATGCTTTAAATCATTCGTTTAACATATTTAAGTTAGTTAACCTTCTTTAACGTAACGAAGGTGATATAAAGCCATGGCGGCATAACGGCAGTGCATTTGGAAGAATTCCGTAATCTTAGATTAGGTATAAAGTCGATTTTCTTGTATATACACATTTAGCTATCGATGTCGAAATGCTTCAAATCATTAGTTTAACATATTAAGTTAATAAACATTTTTTAGCATACTGAAGTCTACATAAAGCCTTAACGGTATAACGGCAGTGCATTTAGAAGAATTCCGTAATGTTATATTTTTTATTTAGGTAAAAAGTCGATTTTCTTGTATATACACATTTAGCTATCGATATCGAAAAGCTTCAAATCATTCGTTTAACATATTTAAGTTAGTTAACCTTCTTTTTCTTACTGAAGTTTACGTAAAGCTATAACGGTATAACGGCAGTGCATTTGGATAAATTCCGTAATCTTATATTTAGGTATAAAGTCGTTTTTGGTGTATATACAGATTTAGCAATCGATATCGAGATGCTTCAAATCATTACTTTAACATATTTAAGTTAATTAACCTTCTTTTTCTTACTGAAGTTTACGTAAAGCCATAGCGGTATAACGGCAGTGCATTTGGATAAATTCCGTAATCTTATATTTAGGTATAAAGTCGATTTTGATGAATATACACATTTAGCAATCGATATGGAGATGGTTCAACTCATTAGTTTAACATATTTAAGTTAATAAACCTTCTTTAACGAACTGAAGTTGGCATAAAGCTATGGCGGCATAACGGCAGTGCATGTAGAAGAATTCCGTCATCTTATATTTAGGTATAAAGTCGATTTTCTTGTATTTACACATTTAGCAATCGATATCGAAATGCATCAAATAACTGGTTTAGCATATTTAAGTAAATTAACCTTCTTTATCTTACTGAAGTTTGCATAAAGCAATAACGGCATAACGGCAGTATATTTATATGAATTCCGTTATCTTATATTTAGGTATAAAGTCGATTTTGTTGTACATACGCATTCAGCAATCGATATCGAAATGCTTCAAATCATTAGTTTAACATATTTAAGTTAGTTAACCTTCTTTACCGTAATGAAGGTGATATAAAGCCATGGCGGCATAACGACGTGCATTTAGAAGAATTCCGTAACCTTATATTTAGGTATAAAGTCGATTTTGTTGTATATACGCATCTAGCAATCGATACCGAAATGTTTTAAATCATTAGTTTAACATATTTAAGTTAATTAACCTTCTTTAACGTATTGAAGCTATATAAAGCCATGGCAGCATAACGAGAGTAGATTTGGAAGAATTCCGTAATCTTATATTTAGGTATAAGGTCGATTATGTTGTATATACATTTAGCAATCGATATCGAAATGTTTTAAATCATTAGTTTAACATATTTAAGTTAATTAACCTTCTTAATCCTACTGAAGTTTACATAAAGCCAAAACGGTTAAACGGCAGTGCATTTGGAAGAATTCCGTAATCTTATATTTAGGTAAAAAGTCGATTTTCTTGTAAATACACATTTAGCTATCGATATCGAAATGCTTTAAATCATTCGTTTAACATATTTAAGTTAGTTAACCTTCTTTAACGTAATGAAAGTGATATAGAGCCATGGCGGCATAACGACAGTGCATTTAGAAGAATTCCGTAATCTTATATTTAGGTATAAAGCCGATTTTGTTGTATATACGCATTAACAATCGATATCGAAATGCTTCAAATCATTAGTTTAACATATTTAAGTTAATTAACCTTCTTTAACGTATTGAAGTTGATGTGAAGCCATGGCAGCATAACGACAATACATTTGGAAGAATTCCGTTATCTTATATTTAGGTATAAAGTTGATTTTCTTGTATATGCACATTTAGCAATCGATATCGTAGTTCTTCAAATAATTAGTTTAACATATTTAAGTTAGTTTACCTTCTTTAACGTATTGAAATTGATGTAAAGCGATGGCAGCATAACGACAATACATTTGGAAGAATTCCGTAGTCTTATATTTATGTATTAAGTTGATTTTCTTGTATATACACATATAGCAATCGATATCGAAATGCTTCAAATCATTAGTTTAACATATTAAAGTTAATAAACCTTCTTTAACGAACGGAAGTTTGCTTAAAGCCATGGCGGCATAACGGCAGTGGATTTAGGAGAATTCCGTAATCTTATATTTAGGTAAAAACTCGATTTTGTTGTACATACACATTTAGCAATCGATATCGAAATGCTTCAAATCATTAGTTTAACATATTTAAGTTAATTAACCTTCTTTAACGTAATGAAGGTGATATAAAGCCATGGCGGCATAACTGCAGTGCCTTTAGAAGAATTACGTAATCTTATATTTATGTGTAAAGTCGATTTTCTTGTAAATACACATTTAGCTATCGATATCGAAATGCTTCAAATCATTCGTTTAGCATATTTAAGTTCGTTAACCTTCTTTAACATAATGATGGTGATATAAAGCCATGGCGGCATAACGACAGTGCATTTAGAAAAATTCCGTAATCTTATATTTAGGCATAAAGTCGATTTTCTTAAATATTCACATTTAGCAATCGATAACGAAATGCTTCAAATCATTAGTTTAACATATTTAAGTTAATTAACCTTCTTTAACGAACTGAAGTTAACATAAAGCCATAACGGCATAACGGCAGCGCATTTGGAAGAATTCCGTAATCTTATATTTAGGTAAAAAGTCGATTTTCTTGTATATACACATTTAGTTATCGATATCGAAATGCTTTAAATCATTAGTTTAACATATTTAAGTTCGTTAACCTTCTTTAACGTAATGAAGGTGATATAAAGCCATGGCGGCATAACGACAGTGCATTTAGAAGAATTCCGTAATCTTATATCGGCAGTGCATTTAGAAGAATTCCGTAATGTTATAATTCTATATTTAGTTATAAAGTCGATTTTCTTGTATATACACATTTTGCAATCGACATCGAAATGCTTCAAATAACTGGTTTAGCATATTTAAGTTAATTAACGTTCTTTATCTTACTGAAGTTTACATAAAGCCATCACGGCATAACAGCAGTATACTTATATGAATTCCGTTATCTTATATTTAGGTATAAAGTCGATTTTGTTGTACATACACATTTAGCAATCGATATCGAAATGCTTCAAATCATTAGCTTAACATATTTAAGTTAATAAACCTCCTTTAGCGAACTGAAGTTGACATAAAGCCATAATTCCATAGTCTTATATTTAGGCATAAAGTCGATTTTCTTGTATATACACATTTAGCAATCGATATCGAAATGCTTCAAATCATTAGTTTAACACATTTAAGTTAATTAACCTTCTTTAACGAACGGAAGTTGGCATAAAGCCATTACGGCATAACGGCAGTGCATTTAGAAGAATTCCGTAATCTTATATTTAGGTATAAAATCGATTTTGTTGTATATACACATTTAACAATCGATATCGAAATGCTTCAAATCATTCGTTTAACATATTTAAGTTAGTTAACCTTCTTTAACGTAACGAAGGTGATATAAAGCCATGGCGGCATAACGGCAGTGCATTTGGAAGAATTCCGTAATCTTAGATTAGGTATAAAGTCGATTTTCTTGTATATACAAATTTAGCTATCGATGTCGAAATGCTTCAAATCATTAGTTTAACATATTAAGTTAATAAACATTTTTTAGCATACTGAAGTCTACATAAAGCCTTAACGGTATAACGGCAGTGCATTTAGAAGAATTCCGTAATGTTATAATTTTTTATTTAGGTAAAAAGTCGATTTTCTTGTATATACACATTTAGCTATCGATATCGAAAAGCTTCAAATCATTCGTTTAACATATTTAAGTTAGTTAACCTTCTTTTTCTTACTGAAGTTTACGTAAAGCTATAACGGTATAACGGCAGTGCATTTGGATAAATTCCGTAATCTTATATTTAGGTATAAAGTCGATTTTGGTGTATATACACATTTAGCAATCGATATCGAGATGCTTCAAATCATTAGTTTAACATATTTAAGTTAATTAACCTTCTTTTTCTTACTGAAGTTTACGTAAAGCCATAACGGTATAACGGCAGTGCATTTGGATAAATTCCGTAATCTTATATTTAGGTATAAAGCCGATTTTGATGAATATACACATTTAGCAAGCGATATGGAGATGGTTCAACTCATTAGTTTAACAAATTTAAGTTAATAAACCTTCTTTAACGAACTGAAGTTGGCATAAAGCTATGGCGGCATAACGGCAGTGCATGTAGAAGAATTCCGTTATCTTATATTTAGGTATAAAGTCGATTTTCTTGTAGTTACACATTTAGCAATCGATATCGAAATGCATCAAATAACTGGTTTAGCATATTTAAGTAAATTAACCTTCCTTATCTTACTGAAGTTTGCATAAAGCAATAACGGCATAACGGCAGTATATTTATATGAATTCCGTTATCTTATATTTAGGTATAAAGTCGATTTTGTTGTACATACACATTCAGCAATCGATATCGAAATGCTTCAAATCATTAGTTTAACATATTTAAGTTAGTTAACCTTCTTTACCGTAATGAAGGTGATATAAAGCCATGGCGGCATAACGACGTGCATTTAGAAGAATTCCGTAACCTTATATTTAGGTATAAAGTCGATTTTGTTGTATATACGCATCTAGCAATCGATATCGAAATGTTTTAAATCATTAGTTTAACATATTTAAGTTAATTAACCTTCTTTAACGTATTGAAGCTATATAAAGCCATGGCAGCATAACGAGAGTAGATTTGGAAGAATTCCGTAATCTTATATTTAGGTATAAGGTCGATTTTGTTGTATATACATTTAGCAATCGATATCGAAATGTTTTAAATCATTAGTTTAACATATTTAAGTTAATTAACCTTCTTAATCCTACTGAAGTTTACATAAAGCCAAAACGGTTAAACGGCAGTGCATTTGGAAGAATTCCGTAATCTTATATTTAGGTAAAAAGTCGATTTTCTTGTAAATACACATTTAGCTATCGATATCGAAATGCTTTAAATCATTCGTTTAACATATTTAAGTTAGTTAACCTTCTTTAACGTAACGAAAGTGATATAGAGCCATGGCGGCATAACGACAGTGCATTTAGAAGAATTCCGTAATCTTATATTTAGGTATAAAGCCGATTTTGTTGTATATACGCATTAACAATCGATATCGAAATGCTTCAAATCATTAGTTTAACATATTTAAGTTAATTAACCTTCTTTAACGTATTGAAATTGATGTAAAGCGATGGCAGCATAACGACAATACATTTGGAAGAATTCCGTAGTCTTATATTTATGTATTAAGTTGATTTTCTTGTATATACACATATAGCAATCGATATCGAAATGCTTCAAATCATTAGTTTAACATATTAAAGTTAATAAACCTTCTTTAACGAACGGAAGTTTGCTTAAAGCCATGGCGGCATAACGGCAGTGGATTTAGAAGAGTTCCGTAATCTTATATTTATGTAAAAACTCGATTTTGTTGTACATACACATTTAGCAATCGATATCGAAATGCTTCAAATCATTAGTTTAACATATTTAAGTTAATTAACCTTCGTTATTTTGCTGAAGTTTACATAAACACAAAACGGTATAACACCAGTGCATTTGGAAAAATTCCGTAAACTTATATT
>CM050325.1:271859-287443 GCA_027475135.1 Bactrocera correcta
AATGCACTGTCGTTATGCCGCCATGGCTTTATATCACCTTCATTACGTTAGGGAAGGTTAACTTACTTAAATATGTTAAACTAATGATTTGAAGATTTTCGATATCGATTGCTAAATGCGTATATACAAGAAAATCGACTTTATACCTAAATATAAGATAACGGAATTCTTCTAAATGCACTGTCGTTATGCCGCCATGGCTTTATATCACCTTCATTACGTTCAGGAAGCTTAACAAACTTAAATATGTTAAACTAATGATTTGAAGATTTTCGATATCGATTGCTAAATGTGTAAATACAAGAAAATCGACTATATACCTAAATATAAGATTACGAAACTCTTCTACCTGCACTGTCGTTATGCCGCCATGGCTTTATATCACCTTCGTTAAGTTAAGGAAGGTTTACTAACTTAAATATGTTAAACTAATGATTTGAAGATTTTCGATATCGATTGCTAAATGTGTAAATACAAGAAAATCGACTATATACCTAAATATAAGATTACAAAACATTTCTACCTGCACTGTCGTTACGCCGCTATGGTTTTATATCAACTTCAATACGTTAAAGAAGGTTAATTAACTTAAATATATTAAACTAATGATTTGAAGCATTTCGATATCGATTGCTAAATGTATATATACAACAAAATCGATTTTATACCTAAATATAAGATAACGGAATTCTTCTAAATGCACTGCCGTTATGCCGCCATGGCTTTATGTCAACTTTAATACGTTAAAGAAGGTTAATTAACTTAAATATGTTAAACTAATGATTTGAAGCATTTCGGTGTCGATTGCTAAATGTGTATATACAAGAAAGTCGACTTTATACCTTAGTATAAGCTAACGGAGTTCTTCTAAAGAAGCTTCATTAACTTAAATATGTTAAACTAATGATTTAAAGCATTTCGATATCGATTACTAAATGAGTATTTACAAGAAAATCGACTTTATACCTAAATATAAGAATACGGAATTCTTCTAAATGCACTGCAGTTATACCGTTAAGGCTTTATGTAAACGTTAAGGCTTTATGTACGTTAAGGCTTTATGTACGTTAAAGAAGGTTAATTTACTTAAATATCCTAAACTAATGATTTAAAGCATTTCGATATCGATTACTAAATGAGTATTTACAAGAAAATCGACTTTATACCTAAATGTAAGATTACGGAATTCTTCTAAATGCACTGTCGTTATGCCGTTAAGGCTTTTGTAGACTTCAGTAAGATAAAGAGGGTTAATTAACTTAAATATGTTAAACTAATGATTTGAAGCATTTCGATATGGATTGCTAAATGAGTATATACAAAAAAATCGTCTCTATACCTAAATATAAGATGCAGAATTCTTCTAAATGCACTGCAGTTATACCGTTAAGGCTTTATGTAAATTTCAGTACGTTAAAGAAGTTTAATTTACTTAAGTATGCTGAACTAATGATTTGAAGCATTTCGATATCGATTGCCAAATGTGTATATACAAGAAAATCGACTTTATACCTAAATATAAGATTACGGAATTCTTCTAAATGCACTGTCGTTATGCCGCCATGGCTTTGTATCACCTTCAATACGTTAAAGAAGGTTTATTAACTTAAATATGTTACACTAATAATTCGAAGCATTTCGATATCGATTGCTAAATGTGTATATACAAGAAAATCGAATTCATAGCTAAATGTAAGATTACGTAGTTCTTCTTAATGCACTGCCGTTATGCCGCTAAGGCTTTTGTAGACTTCAGTAAGATAAAAAGCGTTAATTAACTTAAATACGAGGGCTGCTGATAAATAACCGACCTCAACGTAAAGCTAGCGGTACCTCTGAAAAAAAGTTTCTACTTCAAAGTGTGCATATCATAATTTCTACTCGCCAAAATTTCGGAAATTTATCTTGCGCAATTATCTGTTGACAGTCGTTTTTGTGAGTCTATTTCGGTGATTTCCCCAAAATGGAAAAGATTGAATATCGAGCTGTAATTAAATTTTTATTTTTGAATGGCAATACGCTTTCACAAATCAAAGATGAGTTGGACTCTGTGTACGGTGACTCTGCGCCATCGTTTATCACCATAAAATTTTGGGCAGATGAATTTAAACGTGGTCGCAGGAGCTTGGAAGATGATGAACAACCTGGGCGTCCAAAAGCTGTAACCACTAACGATAACATCGCTAAAGTTCATCAATTGGTATTAGACGACCGCCGGATTAAAGTTAAGGAAATAGCTGAGATTATGAAGATGTCAAAAGAACGAGTTTGTCACATATTAAACCAAGATTTGGGCATGAGAAAGCTGTCCGCGCGCTGGGTGCCGCGGTTGCTTACGCTAGACCACAAACGTGCGCGCATGAACATTTCCAGCGCACTGTTGGCTCAGTTTAGAGGCAATACGACCAAGTTTTGGTGCCGATTGATAACTGTAGACGAAACTTGGATTCATCATTATACGCTCGAAACAAAAATCCAATCTAAGCAGTGGATTGAAAAGGGGGAACCGGCCCGAAAAAAACCTAAAGCTGTGTATTCGGCTGGGAAAGTGACGGCGAGTGTTTTTTGGGACAGCCATGGAATTATATTTATTGGCTATCTTGAAAAAGGAAAAACTATAACAGGAGCATACTACGCATCATTATTGGAAAAGCTAAAGGAAGAAATTTCGAAAAATCATCCACATTTGCAAAAAAAGAAAGTCTTGTTCCACCATGACAACGCACCATCTCACACCTCAACAGTCGCCATGACGAAAGTCCACGAATTGCGGTTCGAACTGCTTGACCATCCACCTTATTCACCGGATCTAGAACCAAGCGACTTTTTTTGTTTCCTCAAATTAAAACTGCGCTCGGCGGCCAGAGATTTTCGTCAAATGAGGAGGCAATCTCTTTCGTGAACTCGTATTTTGCAGACAAAGACGCCAAGTACTATTTGGAAGGGTTGCAGAGATGGGAGCATCGCTGGGAGAAGTGTGTGGAGTTACAAGGAGACTATGTAGAAAAATAAAAAAAACATTGTGAAAAAGTCGCGTGCATGATGGTTACGTCGGTTATTTATCAGACAGCCCTCGTTTGTTAAACTAATGATTTGAAGCATTTCAATATCGATTGCTAAATGTGTATGTACAACAAAATCGATTTTATACCTAAATATAAGATTACGGAGTTCTTCCAAATGCACTGCCGTTACAAAATGTGTATATACAAGAAAATCGATTTTATACCTAAATATAAGATTACGGAATTCTTCCAAATGCACTGCCGTTATGGCTTTATATCAACTTCAATACGTTAAAGAAGGTTAATTAACTTAAATATGTTAAAATAATGATGTGAAGCATTTCGATATCGCTTGCTAAATGTGTATTTACAAGAAAATCGAATTTATACCTAAACATAAGATTACGGAATTCTTCCAAATGTACTGTCGTTATGGCTTTATATCAACTTCAATACGTTAAAGAAGGTTAATTAACTTAAATATGTTAAAATAATGATTTGAAGCATTTCGATATCGCTTGCTAAATGAGTATATACAAGAAAGTCGAATTTATACCTACATATAAGATAACGGAGTTCTTCTAAATGCAGTGCAGTTATACCGTTAAGGCTTTATGTAGATTTCAGTGCGTTAAAGAAGGTTAATTAACTTAAATATGTTAAACTAATGATTTGAAGCATTTCGATATCGATTGCTAAATGCGTTTATACAAGAAAATCGACTTTATACCTAAATATAAGATTAGGGAATTCTTCAAAATGTACTGTCGTTAAGCCGCCATGGCTTTGTATCAACTTCGATACGTTAAAGAAGGTTAATTATTTTAAATATGTTAAACTTATGGTTTGAAGCATTTCGATATCGACTGCTTAATGCATATATACCAGAAAATCGACTTTATACCTAAATATGAGACTACGGAATTCTTCCAAATGTACTGTCGTTATGTCGCCATGGCTATATGCCAACTTCAGATCGTTAAAGAAGGTTTATTAACTTAAATATGTTAAACTTATGAGATGAAGCATTTCGATATCGATTGCTAAATGTGTATATACAACAAAATCGACTTTTTACCTTAATATAAGATTACGGAATTCATCCAAATGCACTGCCGTTATACCGTTATGGCTTTATGTAAACTTCAGTAAGATAAAGAAGGTTAATTAACTTAAATATGTAAAACTAATGATTTGAAGCATTTCGATATCGATTACTAAATGTGTATATTAGAGTGGGTCAATTTGTATGGAGCAAAAAAAATGCACCAAGCGGTGATCAAAATCGTAAACTACGATGAATTCTAAGAAAATTTGCCCAAAAAACCATGGCTCTAAAATCAAAACGGAGCCTCCGGTTTTTAACGAGAAACTTTTCATTTTGTTTTTTTTTTTTGTCAATAAATGAAATGGAAAATAGTAACAACTACTGGAGCCGAAACCATCAAGCTGTGACCGTACAGGTGCTGCTGCACCTTCTCAGCAGCGTTCTTTTTGTGATGCATATCAAGTTGATTTTAAGATCTCTATATACTTGCAATTTTGAGAAAGTGCTCTACACAAATTTAAAACATTCAAAAATGTTATTGAATCTTTTAAGAAAACTAACAGTAGTGGTTATGTCTGGATTTGTTCGAAATGAAATTCCAACAGCTTTAGAAGCTGTATAAATAACGGTCTAATTTTGATGTTTAGATTAATGTTAAAAAAGTTTTTTATGAAATTGGCCATTAAATCATCAATACGCAAGAAATGTAAAAGCTCATGGGTTTTGTAATTTTAAGAAATAAAACGGTGTGACCCTTAAAAATAAATTAGATATTTATAGAATAATAGTATTTAGATCGGGTTTTAAAAAGCTTCGGTGATCGGACGAGAACCGATGTATTCAGCGTGGTATGGTCGTTGGCCGCTGTGGTCGGTGTGTGTATATGTTACCTATCCACCCATAAAAATTAAAATAATAATAAATAAAATTCAAACTTTAATAGCTTTCATCTTCCGCGAAATCGTATTGCAGTTAACAATATCATTTTATATCTATATATAAAGCAAAAACTTAACTGTTAAGGGCCAAAAAAATATAATATACTTCTAAAGTTCAGAATTAATTAGTTTTAAGGTCTTGTTTGCTGTCCATCCTAGATGTTGCGTTTCGACTTGCAACCGTGACTGCCATAACACCATCACGATTTTTTTCTATAGTTCAACGTGAAACGCGAGTCAGCAGTTGCTCAAAGCGCTCGGTTCCTTGAATATGTGGAGGAATTTGTGGTTCCTGAAGTGGAGGATTGTCAAATTCCATGTATTCGAGCAAATGGTCATAGGGTATGTTTGCAGTGAAGGGCGGCTCCGACAAAATGCTATTGTTATCTAAGTTTATCATCTCAACACAATCAGTGCAGTCAAAATTTATAGTTGGTTTTTGTAAGCTCCTAATTTTGTTGGGTCGTAAAGTTTTTCACGATAGTACAAAATTTTTTTTAAAGCCCTCTGGCGCACTTCCTTTCTGGCATCCAAAAGCATTGTTAGTAGACCATTTTTTGAATGTGCAAAATATGAGTTATTTTGAACACCATTATTTACAATTTCGCGCAGATTTTGTGGTAAATATTGCGTTGAACAAATATATTTACATAAACTCTGTCTGACACACCAAATCTGTCGCACTTCATAGCATAATTGGGGGTATGTATACCAAATTTGAACGAAATCGGTGGGGTGGTTCCAGAGATATGCATATGAACTCAAAAGTGGGCAGTGCCACGCCCCCTATAAAAAATTTCTGTACTGTCGAGTTTTCTGCTTAAATACAACATCGCATACCAAATTTCAGCAAATTAGCTTCGATAGCTACAAAACAAGCAAACAATCGACAGTGGAAAAGGAATTGGATTTTTTTTTACAAAATACAATATACGAAATTTTCTCGCTAAAAACCGGAGGCTCGATTTTCATTTTAGACCCATGGTTTCTTGGGCAAATTTTCTTAGAATTCATCGTAGTTTACGACTTTGATAACCGCTTTGTCAAGAAAAAAATTGACCCACTCTAGTGTATATACAAGAAAACCGACTTTATACCTACATATAAGACTACGGACTTCTTCTAAATGCACTGCCGTTATGCCGGCATGGCTTTATATCAACTTCAATACGTTAAAGAAGGTTAATTAACTTAAGTATGTTAAACTAATGATTTGAAGCATTTCGATATCGCTTGCTGAATGTGTACATACAAGAAAAACAAATTTATACCTAAATATAAGATAACGGAATTCTTCTAAATGCACTGCCGTTATGCCGTTAAGGCTTTATGTAGACTTCAGTAAGACAGAGAGGGTTAATTAACTTGAATATGTTAAACTAATGATTTGAAGCATTTCGATATCGATTGCTAAATATGTAAATACAAGAAAATTGACTTTATACCTAAATATAAAAATACGGAATTCTTCTAAATGCACTGCAGTTATACCGTTAAGGCTTTTTGTTAACTTCAGTGCGTTAAAGAAGCTTTATTGACTTTAATATATTAAACTAATGATTTGAAGCATTTCGATATCGATTGCTAAATGAGTATATACACGAAAATCGACTTTATACCTAAGTATAAGATTACGTAATTCTTCTAAATGCACTGCCGTTATGCCGTTAAGGCTTTTGTAGACTTCAGCAAAATAAAGATGTTTAATTAACTTAAATATAGTAAACTAATGATTTGAAGCATTACGATATCGATAGCTAAATGTGTATATACAACAAAATCGACTTTATACTTAAATATAAGATTACGGAATTCTTCTACATGCACTGCCGTTATGCCGCCATGGCTTTATGTTAACTTCAGTGCGTTAAAGAAGCTTTATTAACTTAAATATATTAAACTAATGATTTGAAGCATTTCGATATCGATTGCTAAATGAGTATATACAGTAAAACCGACTTTATACCTAAATATAAGATCACGGAATTCTTCTACATGCACTGCAGTTATACCGTTAAGGCTTTATGAAGACTTCAGTGCGTTTAAGAAGGTATATTAACTTAAATATGTTAAACTAATGATTTGAAGCATGTCGATACAAGAAAATCGACTTTATACATAAATATAAGATAACGTAATTCTTCTAAATGCACTGCCGTTATACCGCCATGGCTTTATATCACCTTCATTACGTTAAAGAAGGTTAATTAACTTAAATATGTTAAACTAATGATTTGAAGAATTTCGATATCGATTGCTAAATGTGTATGTACAAGAAAATCGATTTTATATCTAAATTTAAGATAACGTAATTCTTCTAAATGCACTGCCGTTATGCCGTTAAGGCTTTTGTAGACTTCAGTAAAATAAAGATGTTTAATTAACTCAAATATAGTAAACTAATGATTTGAAGCATTTCGATATCGATTGCTAAATGTGTATATACAACAGAATCGACTTTGCACTTAAATATAAGATTACGGAATTCTTCTACATGCACTGCAGTTATACCGTTAAGGCCTTATGTGAACTTCAGTAAGATAAAGAAGGTTAATTAACCTAAATATGCTAAACCAGTTATTCGAAGCATTTCGGTATCAATTGCTAAATGCGTATATACAACAAAATCGAATTTATACCTAAATATAAGATTACGGAATTCTTCTAAATGCACTGTCGTTAGGCCGCCATGACTTTATATCATCTTCATTACGTTAAAGAAGGTTAATTATTTTAAATAGGTTAAACTAATGATTTGAAGAATTTCGATATCGATTGCTTAATGCGTATATACAACAAATTCGGCTTTATATCTAAATATAAGATTACGGAATTCTTCGAAATACACTGCCGTTATGCCGTTATGGCTTTATATAAATTTCAGTACGTTAAAGAAGTTTAATTTACTTAAATATGCTAAACTAATGATTTGAAGCATTTCGATATTGATTGCTAAATGTGTATGCACAAGTAAATCGATTTTATACCTAAATAAAAGATTACGGAATTCAGCCAAACATACTACCGTTATGCCGTTATGGCCTTATGTAAACTTCAGTAAGATAGAGGGGGCTAATTAAGCTAAATATGCTAAACCAGTTATATGAAGCATTTCGATATCGATTGCTTAATGTGTATATACAACAAAATCGACTTTATACCTAAATATAAGATTACGGAATTCTTCTAAATGCACTGCCGTTATGTCGCCATGGCTTTATGCCAACTTTCGTTCGTTAAAGAAGATTTATTAACTTAAATATGTTAAACTAATGATTTGAAGCATTTCGATATCGCTTGCTAAATGTGTATATACAAGAAAATCGAATTTATACTTAAACATAAGATTACGGAATTCTTCCAAATGTACTGTCGTTATGCCGCCATGGCTTTATATCACCTTCAATACGTTAAAGAAGGTTAATTATTTTAAATATGTTAAACTAATGGTTTGAAGCATTTCGATATCGATTGCTAAATGTGTATGTACAACAAAATCGTCTTTATACCTAAATATGTCAACTTCAGTTCGCTAAAGGAGGTTTATTAACTTAAATATGTTAAACCAGTTATCTGAAGCATTTCGATATCGATTGCGAAATATATATATACAAGAAAATCGACTTTATACCTAAATATAAGATTACGGAATTCTTCCACATGTACTGCCGTTATGCCGCCATGGCTTTATATCACCTTCAATACGTTAAAGAAGGTTAATTATTTTAAATATGTTAAACTAATGGTTTGAAGCATTTCGATATCGATTGCTAAATGTGTAAATAAAAGAAAATCGACTTTATACCTAAAAATAAAATTATAACTTTACGGAATTATTCTAAACGCACTGCCGTTACGCCGCCATGGCTTTATATTAACTTCAATACGTTAAAGAAGGTTAACTAACTTAAATATGTTAAACTTATGAGATGAAGCATTTCGATATCGATTGCATAATGCGTATATACAACAAAAACGACTTTTTACCTTAATATAATATTACGGAATTCATCCAAATACATTGCCGTTATACCGTTATGGCTTTATGTAAACTTCAGTGATATAAAGAAGGTTAATTAACTTAAATATGTTAAACTAATGATTTGAAGCATTTCGATATCGCTTGCTAAATGTGTACATGCAAAAAAATCAAATTTATACCTAAATATAAGATTACGGAATTCATCCAAATGCACTGCCGTTATACCGTTATGGCATTATGTAATCTTCAGTAAGATAAAGAAGGTTAATTAACCTAAATATGCTAAACCAGTTATTTGAAGCATTTCGATTTCGATTGCTAAATGCGTATATACAACAAAATCGAATTTATACCTAAATATAAGATTACGGAATTCTTCTAAATGCACTGTCGTTAGGCCGCCATGGCTTTATATCACTTTCATTACGTTAAAGAAGGTTAATTATTTTAAATATGTTAAACTAATAATTTGAAGCATTTCGATATCGATTGCTAAATGCGTATATACAACAAATTCGGCTTTATATCTAAATATAAGATTACGGAATTCTTCGAAATACACTGCCGGTATGCACTTAAATATAAGATTACGGAATTCTTCTACATGCACTGCAGTTATACCGTTAAGGCCTTATGTGAACTTCAGTAAGATAAAGAAGGTTAATTAACCTAAATATGCTAAACCAGTTATTCGAAGCATTTCGGTATCAATTGCTAAATGCGTATATACAACAAAATCGAATTTATACCTAAATATAAGATTACGGAATTCTTCTAAATGCACTGTCGTTAGGCCGCCATGACTTTATATCATCTTCATTACGTTAAAGAAGGTTAATTATTTTAAATAGGTTAAACTAATGATTTGAAGAATTTCGATATCGATTGCTTAATGCGTATATACAACAAATTCGGCTTTATATCTAAATATAAGATTACGGAATTCTTCGAAATACACTGCCGTTATGCCGTTATGGCTTTATATAAATTTCAGTACGTTAAAGAAGTTTAATTTACTTAAATATGCTAAACTAATGATTTGAAGCATTTCGATATTGATTGCTAAATGTGTATGCACAAGTAAATCGATTTTATACCTAAATAAAAGATTACGGAATTCAGCCAAACATACTACCGTTATGCCGTTATGGCCTTATGTAAACTTCAGTAAGATAGAGGGGGCTAATTAAGCTAAATATGCTAAACCAGTTATATGAAGCATTTCGATATCGATTGCTTAATGTGTATATACAACAAAATCGACTTTATACCTAAATATAAGATTACGGAATTCTTCTAAATGCACTGCCGTTATGTCGCCATGGCTTTATGCCAACTTTCGTTCGTTAAAGAAGATTTATTAACTTAAATATGTTAAACTAATGATTTGAAGCATTTCGATATCGCTTGCTAAATGTGTATATACAAGAAAATCGAATTTATACTTAAACATAAGATTACGGAATTCTTCCAAATGTACTGTCGTTATGCCGCCATGGCTTTATATCACCTTCAATACGTTAAAGAAGGTTAATTATTTTAAATATGTTAAACTAATGGTTTGAAGCATTTCGATATCGATTGCTAAATGTGTATGTACAACAAAATCGTCTTTATACCTAAATATGTCAACTTCAGTTCGCTAAAGGAGGTTTATTAACTTAAATATGTTAAACCAGTTATCTGAAGCATTTCGATATCGATTGCGAAATATATATATACAAGAAAATCGACTTTATACCTAAATATAAGATTACGGAATTCTTCCACATGTACTGCCGTTATGCCGCCATGGCTTTATAGCACCTTCAATACGTTAAAGAAGGTTAATTATTTTAAATATGTTAAACTAATGGTTTGAAGCATTTCGATATCGATTGCTAAATGTGTAAATAAAAGAAAATCGACTTTATACCTAAAAATAAAATTATAACTTTACGGAATTATTCTAAACGCACTGCCGTTACGCCGCCATGGCTTTATATTAACTTCAATACGTTAAAGAAGGTTAACTAACTTAAATATGTTAAACTTATGAGATGAAGCATTTCGATATCGATTGCATAATGCGTATATACAACAAAAACGACTTTTTACCTTAATATAATATTACGGAATTCATCCAAATACATTGCCGTTATACCGTTATGGCTTTATGTAAACTTCAGTGATATAAAGAAGGTTAATTAACTTAAATATGTAAAACTAATGATTTGAAGCATTTCGTTATTGATTGCTAAATGTGTATATACAAGAAAACCGACTTTATACCTAAATATGAGACTACGGACTTCTTCTAAATGCACTGCCGTTATGCCGCCATGGCTTTATATCAACTTCAATACGTTAAAGAAGGTTAATTAACTTAAATATGTTAAACTAATGATTTGAAGCATTTCGATATCGCTTGCTAAATGTGTACATGCAAAAAAATCAAATTTATACCTAAATATAAGATTACGGAATTCATCCAAATGCACTGCCGTTATACCGTTATGGCATTATGTAATCTTCAGTAAGATAAAGAAGGTTAATTAACCTAAATATGCTAAACCAGTTATTTGAAGCATTTCGATTTCGATTGCTAAATGCGTATATACAACAAAATCGAATTTATACCTAAATATAAGATTACGGAATTCTTCTAAATGCACTGTCGTTAGGCCGCCATGGCTTTATATCACTTTCATTACGTTAAAGAAGGTTAATTATTTTAAATATGTTAAACTAATAATTTGAAGCATTTCGATATCGATTGCTAAATGCGTATATACAACAAATTCGGCTTTATATCTAAATATAAGATTACGGAATTCTTCGAAATACACTGCCGGTATGCCGTTATGGCTTTATATAAATTTCAGTAGGTTAAAGAAGGTTAATTAACTTAAATATGTTAAACTAATGATTTGAAGATTTTCGATATCGATTGCTAAATGTGTAAATACAAGAAAATCGACTATATACATAATATAAAATTATAACATTACGGAATTCTTCTAAATGCACTGCCGTTATACCGTTAAGGCTTTATGTAGACTTCAGTAAGCTTAAAAATATTTATTAACTTAATATGTTAAACTAATGATTTGAAGCACTTCGATATCGATTGCTTAATGCACATATACAAGAAAATCGACTTTATACCTAAATGTAAGCTAACGGAATTCTTCTACATGCACTGCCGTTATGCCGCCATGGCTTTATGCACACTTCAGTTCGTTAAAGAAGGTTTATTAACTTAAATATGTTAAACTAATGAGTTGAAGCATCTGGATATCGATTGCGAAATATATATTTACAAGAAAATCGACTTAATACCTAAATATAAGATTACGGAATTTTTCCCAAATGCACTGCCGTTATACCGTTATGGCTTTATGTAAACTTCAGTAAGATAAATAAGGTTAATTAACATAAATATGATAAACTAATGATTTGAAGCATTTCGTTATCGATTGCTAAATGTGTATATACAACAAATTCGGCTTTATACCTAAATATAAGATTACGGAATTCTTCTACATGCACTGCCGTTATGCCGTCATGGCTATATGCAAACTTCAGATCGTTAAAGAAGGTTTATTAACTTAAATATGTTAAAAAAAATGAGTTGAACCATCTCGATATCTATTGCTAAATGTGTATGTACAACAAAATCGACTTTATTCCTAGATATAAGATTACGGAATTCTTCCAAATGCACTGCCGTTATACCGTTATGGCTTTATGTAAACTTCAGTAAGAAAAAGAAGGAAAGTTAACTTAAATATGTTAAACTAATGATTTGAAGCATATCGATATCGATTGCTAAATGTGTATATATTTACTTTCTACCTAAATACATATAAGATTACGGAATTGTTCCAAATGCACTGCCGTTATGGCTTTATGTAAACTTCAGTAAGATAAAGAAGGTTAATTAACTTAAATATGCTAAACTAGTTATTTGAAGCATTTTGATGTCGATTGCAAAATGTGTATATACAAGAAAATCGTGTTTATACCTAAATATAAGATTACGGAATTCTTCCACACGTTTTGTCGTTATGGCTTTATATCAACTTCAATACGTTAAAGAAGGTTAATTAACTTAAATATGTTAAACTAATGATTTGAAGCATTTCGATATCGCTTGCTAAATGTGTATTTACAAGAACATCGAATTTATACCTAAACATAAGATTACGGAATTCTTCCAAATGTACTGTCGTTATGTTTTTATATACACTTCAATACGTTAAAGAAGGTTCATTAACCTAAATATGTTAAACTAATGATTTTAAGCATTTCGATATCGATTGCTAAATGCGTATATACAACAAAATCGACTTTATGCCTAAATAGAGGATTAGGGAATTCTTCTAAATGCACTGTCGTTATGCCGCCCTGGCTAAATGTGTATATACAAGAAAACCGACTTTATACCTAAATATAAGACTACGGACTTCTTCTAAATGCACTGCCGTTATGCCGCCATGGCTTTATATCAACTTCAATACGTTAAAGAAGGTTAATTAACTTAAATATGTTAAACTAATGATTTGAAGCATTTCGATATCGCTTGCTAAATGAGTATATACAAGAAAGTCGAATTTATACCTAAATATAAGATAACGGAGTTCTTCTAAATGCAGTGCAGCTATACCGTTAAAGCTCTATGTAGACTTCAGTGCGTTAAAGAAGGTTTATTAACTTAAATATGTTAAACTAATGATTTGAAGCATTTCGATATCGATTGCTAAATGTGTATATACAAGAAAATCGACTTTATACCTAAATATGAGATTAGGGAATTCTTCCAAATGTACTGTCGTTAAGCCGCCATGGCTTTGTATCAACTTCAATACGTTAAAGAAGGTTAGTTATTTTAAATATGTTAAACTTACGGTTTGAAGCATTTCGATATCGACTGCTAAATGTGTAAATACAAGAAAATCGACTTTGTACCTAAATATAAAATTATAACATTACGGTATTTTTCTAAATGCACTGCCGTTATACCGTTAAGGCTTTATGTAGACTTCAGTAATCTAAAAAATGTTTATTAACTTAGTATGTTAAACTAATGATTTGAAGCATTTCGATATCGATTGCAAAATGCGTATATACAAGAAAATCGAATTTATACCTAAACATAAGATTACGGAATTCTTCCAAATGTACTGTCGTTATGCCGCCATGGCTTTATATCAACTTCAATAAGTTAAAGAAGGTTAATTAACTTAAATATGTTAAACTAATGATTTGGAGCATTTCGATATCGCTTGCTAAATGTGTACATACCAGAAAATCAAATTTATACCTAAATATAAGAATACGGAATTCTTCTAAATGCACTGCAGTTATACCGTTAAGGCTTTATGAAGACGTCAGTGCGTTAAAGAAGGTTTGTTAACTTAAATATGTTAAACTAATGATTTGAAGCATTTCGATATCGATTGCTAATTGTGTATATAAAAGAAAATGGAAATATACCTAAACATAAGATTACGGAATTCTTCCAAATGTACTGTCGTTATGCCGCCATGGTTTTATATAAACTTCAATACGTTAAAGAAGGTTAATTAACCTAAATATGTTAAACTAATGATTTTAAGCATTTCGATATCGATTGCTAAATGCGTATATACAACAAAATCGATTTTATGCCTAAATATTAGATTAGGGAATTCTTCTAAATGCACTGTCGTTATGCCGCCCTGGCTAAATGTGTATATACAAGAAAACCGACTTTATACCTAAATATAAGACTACGGACTTCTTCAAAATGCACTGCCGTTATGCCGCCATGGCTTTACGTCAACTTCTGTTCGTTAAAGAAGATTAATTAACTTAAATATGTTAAACTTATGATTTGAAGCATTTCGATATCGCTTGCTAAATGTGTACATACCAGAAAATCAAATTTATACCAAAATATAAGATAACGGAATCCTCCTAAATGCACCGCCGTTATGCCGTTTAGGCTTTATGTAGACTTCATTAAGACAGAGAGGGTTAATTAACTCGAATATGTTAAACTAATGATTTGAAGCATTTCGATATCGATTGCGAAATATGTAAATACAAGAAAATCGACTTTATACCTAAATATAAGAATACGGAATTCTTCTAAATGCACTGCAGTTATACCGTTAAGGCTTTATGAAGACGTCAGTGCGTTAAAGAAGGTTTGTTAACTTAAATATGTTAAACTAATGATTTGAAGCATTTCGATATCGATTGCTAAATGTGTATATACAAGAAAATCGACTTTATACCTAAATATAAGATTACGGAATTCTTCTACATGCACTGCCGTTATGCCGCCATGGCTTTATGTTAACTTCAGTGCGTTAAAGAAGCTTTATTAACTTTAATATATTACACTAATGATTTGAATCATTTCGATATCAATTGCTAAATGAGTATATGCACGAAAATCGACTTGATACCTAAATATATGATTACGTTATTCTTCTAAATGCACTGCCGTTATGCCGTTAAGGCTTTTGTAGACTTCAGTAAAATAAAGATGTTTAATTAACATAAATATAGTAAACTAATGATTTGAAGCTTTTCGATATCGATTGCTAAATTTTTATATACAAGAAAATCGACTTTATACT
>CM050325.1:288443-307405 GCA_027475135.1 Bactrocera correcta
GACTTAATACCTAAATATAAGATTACGGAACTCTTCCAAATGCACTGCCGTTATGCCGTTAAGGCTTTTGTAGACTTCAGTAAGATAAAGAGGGTTAATTATCTTAAATATGTTAAACTAATGATTTGAAGCATTTCGATGTCGTTTGCTAAATGCGTATGTACAAGAAAATCGACTTAATACCTAAATATAAGATTACGGAACTCTTCCAAATGCACTGCCAATATGCCGTTAAAGCCTTTGTAGACTTCAGTAAGATAAAGAGGTTTAATTATCTTAAATATGTTAAACTAATGATTTAAAGCATTTTGATATCGATTGCTTAATGAGTATACACAAGAAAATCGACTTTATACCTAAATATAAGATAACGGAATTCTTCTAAATGCACTGCCGTTATGCCGTTAAGGCTTTTGTAGACTTCAGTAAGATAAAGAGGTTTAATTATCTTAAATATGTTAAATTAATGATTTAAAGCATTTTGATATCGATTGCTAAATGCGTATATACAAGAAGATCGACTATATACTTAAATATAAGATTACGAAACTCTTCTACCTGCACTGTCGTTATGCCGCCATGGCTTTATATCACCTTCATTACGTTAAAGAAGGTTAACTAACTTAAATATGTTAAACTAATGAGTTGAGGCATCTCGATATCGATCGCTAAATGTGTATATACAAGAAAATCGACTTTTTACATAAATATAAGACTACGGAATTCTTCCAAATGTTCTGTCGTTATGCCGCCATGGCTTAATATCAACTTCAATACGTTAAAGAAGGCTGATTAACTTAAATATGTTAAACTAATGATTTGAAGCATTTCGATATCGATAGCTAAATGTGTATATACAAGAAAATCGACTTTATACCTAAATATAAGATTACGAAATTCTTCTAAATGAACTGCCGTTATGCCGCCATGGCCTTAAGCCAACTTCAGTTCGTTAAAGAAGGTTTATTAACTTAAATATGTTAAACCAGTTATCTGAAGCATTTCAATATCGATTGCTAAATGTGTATATACAAGAAAATTGACTTTATACCAAAATATATGACTGCGGATTTCTTCCAAATGTACTGTCGTTATGCCGCCATGGCTTTATATAACTTCAATACGTTAAAGAAGGTTAACTAACTTTAATATGTTAAACTAATGATTTGAAGCATTTCGATATCGATTGCTAAATTTTATATGTATATACCTAAATATAAAATAATAACATTACGGAATTCTTCCAAATGCACTGCCGTTATACCGTTAAGGCTTTACATAGACTTCAGTAAGCTAAAAAGCGTTTATTAACTTAATATGTTAAACTAATGATTTGAATCATTTCGGTATCGATTGCTAAATGTGTATATACAAGAAAATCGACTTTATACCTAAATATAAGATTACGGAATTCTTCTACATGCACTGCCGTTATGCCGCCATGGCTATATGCCAACTTCAGATCGTTAAAGAAGGTTTATTAAAATAAATATGTTAAACGAATGATTTGAAGCATTTCGATATCGATAGCTAAATGTGTATATACAAGAAAATCGACTTTATACCTAAATATAAGATTACGGAATTCTTCTACATGTACTGCCGTTATGCCACGATGGCTATATGCCAACTTCAGATCGTTAAAGAAGGTTTATTAACTTATATATGTTAAACTAATGATTTGAAGTATTTCGCTATCGATTGCTAGATGCGTATATACAAGAAAATCGACTATATACCTAAATATAAGATTACGGAACTCTTCTACCTGCACTGTCGTTATGCCGCCATGGCTTTATATCACCTTCACTACGCTAAAGAAGGTTAATTAACTTAAATATGTTAAACTAATGATTTGAAGCATTTCGATATCGATTGCTAAATGCGTATGTACAACAAAATCGACTTTATACCTAAATATAAGATTACGGAATTCTTCTAAATGCACTGTCGTTATGCCGCCATGGCTTTATATCACCTTCATTACGTTAAAGAAGTTTAACTAACATAAATATGTTAAACTAATGATTTGAAGATTTTCGATATCGATTGCTAAATGTGTAAATACAAGAAAATCGACTACATACCTAAATATAAGATTACGGAACTCTTCTACCTGCACTGTCGTTATGCCGCCATGGCTTTATATCACCTTCATTACGTTAAAGAAGGTTAATTAGCTTAAATATGTTAAACTAATGATTTGAAGCATTTCGATATCGATTGCTAAATGCTTGTGTACAACAAAATCGACTTTATACCTAAATATAAGATAACGGAATTCATATAAATATGCTGCCGTTATGCCGTTAAGGCTTTATGTAAACTTCATTAAGATAAAGAAGGTTAGTTAACTTAAATATGCTAAACCAGTTATTTGAAGCATTTCGATATATATTGCAAAATGTGTAAATACAAGAAAATCGACTTTATACCTAAATATAAAATTATAACATTACGGATATCTTCTAAATGCACTGTCGTTATACTGTTAAGGCTTTATGTAGACTTCAGTAAGCTAAAAAGTGTTTATTAACTTCATATGTTAAACTAATGATTTGAAGCATTTCGATATCGATAGTTAAATGTGTATATACAAGAAAACCGACTTTATACATAAATATAACACTACGGAATTCTTCCAAATGTATTGTCGTTATTCCGCCATGGCCTTATGCCAACTTCCGTTCGTTAAAGAAGGTTTATTAACTTACATATGTTAACTAAATAATGATTTGAAGCATTTCGATATCGATTGCTAAATATGTAAATACAAGAAAATCGACTTTATACCTAAATATAAGATTACGGAATTCTTCTAAATGCACTGCAGTTATACCTTTAAGGCTTTATGTAGACTTCAGTGCGTTAAAGAAGGTTTATTAACTTAAATATGTTAAACTAATGATTTGTAGCATTTCGGTATCGATTGCTAAATGTGTATATACAAGAAAATCGGCTTTATACCTAAATATAAGATAACGGAATTCTTCTACATGCACTGCCGTTATGCCGCCATTGCTTTATGCCAACTTCAGTTCGTTCAAAAAGGTTTATTAACTTAAATATGTTAAACTAATGAGTTGAAGCATCTCGATATCGATTGCTAAATAGGTGTATACAGCAAAATTGACTATATACCTAAATAAAAGATTACGGAATTCTTCCAAATGCACTGCCGTTATACCGTTATGGCTTTATGTAAACTTCAGTAAGATAAAGAAGGTTAATTATCTTAAATATGTTAAACTAATGATTTGAAGCATTTCGTTATCGATTGCTAAATGTGTATATACAAGAAAGCCGACTTTATACCTAAATATTCGATTACGGAGTTCTTCTAAATGCGCTGCCGTTATAACGCCATGGCATTATATCAACCTCAATACGTTAAAGAAGGTTAATTAACTTAATCATGTTAAACGAATGTATAGACAAGAAAATCGACTTTTTACCAAAATATAAGATTACGGAATTCTTCCAAATGCACTGCCGTTATACCGTTTTGGCTTTATGTACACTTCAGTAAGATAAAGAAGGTTAATTAACTTAAATATGTTAAACTAATGATTTGAAGCATTTCGTTATCGATTGCTTAATGTGTATATACAAGAAAATCGACTTTATACCTAAATATTAGATTACGGAGTTCTTCTAAAATCGCTGCCGTTATAACGCCATGGCATTATATCAACTTCAATACGTTAAAGAAGGTTAAATAACTTAATCATGTTAAACGAATGTATAGACAAGAAAATCGACTTTTTACCTAAATATAAGATTACGGAACTCTTCCAAATGCACTGCCGTTATGCCGTTAAGGCTTTTGTAGACTTCTGTAAGATTAAGAGGATTAATTTACTTAAATATGTTAAACTAATGATTTAAAGCATATCGATATCGATTGCTAAATGTGTATATACAAGAAAATCGACTTTATACCTAAATATAAGATTACGGAATTCTTCCAAATGTACTGTCGTTATGCCGCCATGGCTTTGTATCACCTTCAGTACGTTTAGGAAGGTTAATTAACTTAAATATGTTAAACTAATGATTTGAAGCATTTCAACAAAATCGACTTTATACCTAAATATAAGATTACGGAATTCTTCTAAATGCACTGTCGTTATGCCGCCATTTCTTTTTATCACCTTCATTACGGTAAAGAAGGTTAATTAACTTAAATATGCTAAACCAGTTATCTGATGCATTTCGATATCGATTGCTAAATGTGTAAATACAAGAAAATCGACTTTATACCTAAGTATAAAATTATACCATTACGGAATTCTTCTAAATGCACTGCCGTTATACCGTTAAGGCTTTATGTAGACTTCTGTAAGCTAAAAAGCGTTTATTAACTTAATATGTTAAACTAATGATTTGAAGCATTTCGATATCGATAGCTAAATGTGTATATACTAGAAAATCGACTTTATACCTAAATATAAGATAACGGAATTCCTCTAAATGCACTGCCGTTATGCCGCCATGGATATATGCCAACTTCATATCGTTAAAGAAGGTTTATTAACATAAATATGTTAACCTAATGAGTTGAAGCATTTCAATATCGATTGCTAAATGAGTATATACAACAAAATCGACTTTATACCTAAATATAAGACTACGGAATTCTTCCAAATGTACTGTCGTTATGCCGCCATGGCTTTATATCAACTTCAATACGTTAAAGAAGGTTAATTAACTTAAATATGTTAAACTAATGATTTGAAGCATTTCGATATCGATAGCTAAATGTGTATATACAAGAAAATCGAATTTATACCTAAATATTAGATTACGGAATTCTTCTAAATGCACTGCCGTTATGCCGCCATGTCCTTAAGCCAACTTAAGTTCGTTAAAGAAGGTTTATTAACTTAAATATGTTAAACCAGTTATTTGAAGCATTTCGATATCGATTTCTTAATGCATATATACCAGAAAATCGACTTTATGCCTAAATATAAGACTACGGAATTCTTCGAAATGTACTGTCGTTATGCCGCCATGGCTTTATATCAACTTCAATACGTTAAAGAAGGTTAATTAACTTAAATATGTTAAACTAATGATTTGAAGCATTTCGATATCGATTGCTAAATGTGTATGTAAAACAAAATCGACTTTATACCTAAATATAAGATAACGGAACTCATATAAATATACTGCCGTTATGGCTTTATGTAAACTTCAGTAAGATAAAGAAGGTTAATTAACTTAAATATGCTAAACCAGTTATTTTAAGCATTTCGATATCGATTACTAAATGTGTATATACAAGAAAATTGACTTTATACCTAAATATAAAATTATAACATTTCGGAATTCTTCTAAATGCACTGCCTTTATACCGTTTAGGCTTTATGTAGACTTCAGTAAGCTAAAAAGCGTTTATTTACTTAATATGTTAAACTAATGATATGAAGAATTTCGATATCGATAGCTAAATGTGTATATACAAGAAAATCGACTTTATACCTAAATATAAGATTACGGAATTCTTCTACATGCACTGCCGTTATGCCGCCATTGCTTTATGCCAACTTCAGTTCGTTCAAAAAGGTTTATGAACTTAAATATGTTAAACTAATGAGTTGAAGCATCTCGATATCGATTGCTAAATAGGTATATACAGCAAAATTGACTTTATACCTAAATATAAGTTTACGGAATTCTTCCAAATGCACTGCCGTTATACCGTTATGGCTTTATGTAAACTTCAGTAAGATAAAGAAGGTTAATTAACTTAAATATGTTAAACTAATGATTTGAAGCATTTCGTTATCGATTGCTAAATGTGTATATACAAGAAAATCGACTTTATACCTAAATATTAGATTACGGAGTTCTTCTTAATGCGCTGCCGTTATAACGCCATGGTATTATATCAACTTCAATACGTTAAAGAAGGTTAATTAACTTAATCATGCTAAACGAATGTATAGACAAGAAAATCGACTTTTTACCTAAATATAAGATTACGGAACTCTTCCAAATGCACTGCCGTTATACCGTTTTGGCTTTATGTAAACTTCAGTAAGATAAAGAAGGTTAATTAACTTAAATATGTTAAACTAATGATTTGTAGCATTTCGTTATCGATTGCTAAATGTGTATATACAAGAAAATCGACTTTATACCTAAATATTAGATTACGGAGTTCTTCTAAATGCGCTGCCCTTATAACGCCATGGTATTATATAAACTTCAATACGATAAAGAAGGTTAATTAACTTAATCATGCTAAACGAATGTATAGACAAGAAAATCGACTTTTTACCTAAATATAAGATTACGGAACTCTTCCAAATGCACTGCCGTTATGCCGTTAAGGCTTTTGTAGACTTCTGTAAGATTAAGAGGATTAATTTACTTAAATATGTTAAACTAATGATTTAAAGCATATCGATATCGATTGCTAAATGTGTATATACAAGAAAATCGACTTTATACCTAAATATAAGATTACGGAATTCTTCCAAATGTACTGTCGTTATGCCGCCATGGCTTTGTATCACCTTCAATACGTTTAGGAAGGTTAATTAACTTAATATATGTTAAACTAATGATTTGAAGCATTTCAACAAAATCGACTTTATACCTAAATATAAGATTACGGAATTCTTCTAAATGCACTGTCGTTATGCCGCCATTTCTTTATATCACCTTCATTACGGTAAAGAAGGTTAATTAACTTAAATATGCTAAACCAGTTATTTGATGCATTTCGATATCGATTGCTAAATGTGTAAATACCAGAAAATCGACTTTATACCTAAGTATAAAATTATACCATTACGGAATTCTTCTAAATGCACTGCCGTTATACCGTTAAGGCTTTATGTAGACTTCTGTAAGCTAAAAAGCGTTTATTAACTTAATATGTTAAACTAATGATTTGAAGCATTTCGATATCGATAGCTAAATGTGTATATACTAGAAAATCGACTTTATACCTAAATATAAGATAACGGAATTCCTCTAAATGCACAGCCGTTATGCCGCCATGGATATATGCCAACTTCATATCGTTAAAGAAGGTTTATTAACATAAATATGTTAACCTAATGAGTTGAAGCAGCTCGATATCGATCGCTAAATGTGTATACAAGAAAATCGACTTTAAACCTAAATATAAGACTACGGAATTCTTCCAAATGTACTGTCTTTATGCCGCCATGGCTTTATATCAACTTCAATACGTTAAAGAAGGTTAATTAACTTAAATATGTTAAACTAATGATTTGAAGCATTTCGATATCGATAGCTAAATGTGTATATACAAGAAAATCGAATTTATACCTAAATATTAGATTACGGAATTCTTCTAAATGCACTGCCGTTATGCCGCCATGTCCTTAAGCCAACTTAAGTTCGTTAAAGAAGGTTTATTAACTTAAATATGTTAAACCAGTTATTTGAAGCATTTCGATATCGATTTCTTAATGCATATATACCAGAAAATCGACTTTATACCTAAATATAAGACTACGGAATTCTTCGAAATGTACTGTCGTTATGCCGCCATGGCTTTATATCAACTTCAATACGTTAAAGAAGGTTAATTAACTTAAATATGTTAAACTAATGATTTGAAGCATTTCGATATCGATTGCTAAATGTGTATGTAAAACAAAATCGACTTTATACCTAAATATAAGATAACGGAACTCATATAAATATACTGCCGTTATGGCTTTATGTAAACTTCAGTAAGATAAAGAAGGTTAATTAACTTAAATATGCTAAACCAGTTATTTTAAACATTTCGATATCGATTACTAAATGTGTATATACAAGAAAATTGACTTTATACCTAAATATAAAATTATAACATTTCGGAATTCTTCTAAATGCACTGCCTTTATACCGTTTAGGCTTTATGTAGACTTCAGTAAGCTAAAAAGCGTTTATTTACTTAATATGTTAAACCAATGATATGAAGAATTTCGATATCGATAGCTAAATGTGTATATACAAGAAAATCGACTTTATACCTAAATATAAGATTACGGAATTCTTCTACATGCACTGCCGTTATGCCGCCATGGCTATATGCCAACTTCAGATCGTTAAAGAAGGTTCATTAACATAAATATGTTAAACGAATGATTTGAAGCATCTCGATTTCGATAGCTAAATGTGTATATACAAGAAAATCGACTTTATACCTAAATATAAGATTACGGAATTCTTCTACATGCGCTGCCGTTATGCCGCCATGGCTATATGCCAACTTCAGATCGCTAAAGAAGGTTAATTAACTTATATATGTTAAACTAATGATTTGAAGTATTTCGCTATCGATTGCTAAATGTTTATATACAAGAAAATTGACTTTATACCTAAATATAAGACTGCGGAATTCTTCCAAATCTACTGTCGTTACGCCGCTATGGTTTTATATCCACTTCAATACGTTAAAAAGGTTAATTAAATTAAATATGTTAACCTAATGCTTTGAAGCATTTCGATATCGATAGCTAAGTGCGTATATACAACAAAATCGACTTTATACCTAAATATAAGATAACGGAGTTCTTCTAAATGCACTGTCGTTATGCCGCCATGGCTTTATATCACCTTCATTACGTTAAGGAAGGTTAACTTACTTAAATATGTTAAACTAATGATTTGAAGCATTTCGATATCGATTGCTAAATGTGTATGTACAACAAAAACGACTTTATACCCAAATATGTCAACTTCAGCTCGCTAAAGGAGGTTTATTAACTTAAATATGTTAAACCAGTTATCTGAAGCATTTCGATATCGATTACTAAATGTGTATATACAAGAAAATTGACTTTATACCTAAATATAAAATTATAACATTACGGAATTTTTCTAAATGCACTGCCTTTATACCGTTAAGGCTTTATGGAGACTTCAGTAAGCTAAAAAGCGTTTATTTACTTAATATGTTAAACTAATGATATGAAGAATTTCGATATCGATAGCTAAATGTGTATATACAAGAAAATCGACTTTATACCTAAATATAAGATTACGGAATTCTTCCAAATGTACTGTCGTTATGCCGCCATGGCTTTGTATCACCTTCAATACGTTAAAGAAGGTTTATTAACTTAAATATGTTTCACTAATGATTTGAAGCATTTCGATATCGATTGCTAAATGTGTATATACAAGAAAATCGAATTCATACCTAAATGTAAGATTACGTAGTTCTTCTAAATGCACTGCCGTTATGCCGCTAAGGCTTTTGTAGACTTCAGTAAGATAAAGAGCGTTAATTAACTTAAATACGAGGGCTGTCTGATAAATAACCGACCTCAACGTAAAGCAAGCGGTACCTCTGAAATAAAAGTTTCTACTTCAAAGTGTGCATATCATAATTTCTACTCGCCAAAATTTCGGAAATTTATCTTGCGCAATTATCTGTTGATAGTCGTTTTTGTGAGTCTATTTCGGTGATTTCCCCAAAATGGAAAAGATTGAATATCGAGCCGTAATTAAATTTTTATTTTTGAAAGGCAATACGCCTTCACAAATCAAAGATGAGTTGGACTCTGTGTACGGTGACTCTGCACCATCGTTTACCACCATAAAATTTTGGGCAGCTGAATTTAAACGTGGTCGCAGGAGATTGGAAGATGATGAACGTCCTGGGCGTCCAAAAGCTGTAACCACTAACGATAACATCGCTAAAGTTCATCAATTGGTATTAGACGACCGCCATATTAAAGTTAAGGAAATAGCTGAGATTGACATCTTCATAAAGAACGTGTTTGTCACATATTAAACCAAGATTTGGGCATGAGAAAGCTGTCCGCGCGTTGGGTGCCGCGTTTGCTTACGCTAGACCACAAACGTGCGCACATGAACATTTCCAGCGCACTGTTGGCTCAGTTTAGAGGCAATACGACCAAGTTTTGGCGCCGATTGATAACTGTAGACGAAACTTGGATTCATCATTATACGCTCGAAACCAAAATCCAATCTAAGCAGTGGATTGAAAAGGGGGAACCGGCCCCAAAAAAACCTAAAGCTGTGTATTCGGCTGGGAAAGTGATGGCGAGTGTTTTTTGGGACAGCCATGGAATTATATTTATTGGCTATCTTGAAAAAGGAAAAACTATAACAGGAGCATACTACGCATCATTATTGGACAAGCTAAAGGAAGAAATTTCGAAAAATCATCCACATTTGCAAAAAAAGAAAGTCTTGTTCCACCAAGACAACGCACCATCTCACACCTCAACAGTCGCCATGACGAAAGTCCACGAATTGCGGTTCGAACTGCTTGACCATCCACCTTATTCACCGGATCTAGAACCAAGCGACTTTTTTTTGTTTCCTCAAATTAAAACTGCGCTCGGCGGCCAGAGATTTTCGTCAAATGAGGAGGCAATCTCTTTCGTGAACTCGTATTTTGCAGACAAAGACGCCAGGTACTATTTGGAAGGGTTGCAGAGATGGGAGCATCGCTGGGAGAAGTGTGTGAAGTTACAAGGAGACTATGTAGAAAAATAAAAAAAAAACATTGTGAAAAAGTCGCGTGCATGATGGTTACGTCGGTTATTTATCAGACAGCCCTCGTTTGTTAAACTAATGATTTGAAGCATTTCGATATCGATTGCTAAATGTGTATGTACAACAAAATCGACTTTATACCTAAATATAAGATTACGGAATTCTTCCAAATGCACTGCCGTTATGGCTTTATATCAACTTCAATACGTTAAAGAAGGTTAATTAACTTAAATATGTTAAACTAATGATTTGAAGCATTTCGATATCGATTGCAAAATGTGAATATACAAGAAAATCGACTTTATACCTAAATATAAGATTACGGAATTCTTCCAAATGCACTGCCGTTATGGCTTTATATCAACTTCAATACGTTAAAGAAGGTTAATTAACTTAGATATGTTAAACTAATGATTTGAAGCATTTCGATATCGCTTGCTAAATGTGTATTTACAAGAAAATCGAATTTATACCTAAACATAAGATTACGGAATTCTTCCAAATGTACTGTCGTTATGGCTTTATATCAACTTCAATACGTTAAAGAAGGTTAATTAACTTGAATATGTTAAATTAATGATTTGAAGCATTTCGATATCGATTGCTAAATATGTAAATACAAGAAAATTGGCCTTATACCTAAATATAAGAATACGGAATTCTTCTAAATGCACTGCAGTTATACCGTTAAGGCTTTATGTTAACTTCAGTGCGTTAAAGAAGCTTTATTGACTTTAATATATTAAACTAATGGTTTGAAGCATTTCGATATCGATTGCTAAATGAGTATATACACGAAAATCGACTTTATACCTAAATATAAGATTACGTAATTCTTCTAAATGCACTGCCGTTATGCCGTTAAGGCTTTTGTAGACTTCAGAAAAATAAAGATGTTTAATTAACTTAAATATAGTAAACTAATGATTTGAAGCATTACGATATCGATTGCTAAATGTGTATATGCAACAAAATCGACTTTATACTTAAATATAAGAATACGGAATTCTTCTACATGCACTGCCGTTATGCCGCCATGGCTTTATGTTAACTTCAGTAAGATAAAGAAGGTTAATTAACTTAAATATATTAAACTAATGATTTGAAGCATTTCAATATCGATTGCTAAATGAGTATATACAATAAAACCGACTTTATACCTAAATATAAGGTAACGGAATTCTTCTACATGCACTGCAGTTATACCGTTAAGGCTTTATAAAGACTTCAGTGCGTTTAAGAAGGTATATTAACTTAAATATGTTAAACTAATGATTTGAAGCATGTCCATATCGATTGCTAAATGCGTATATACAAAAAAATCGGTTTTATACATAAATATAAGATAACGTATTTCTTCTAAATGCACTGCCGTTATACCGCCATGGCTTTATATCACCTTCATTACGTTAAAGAAGGTTAATTATTTTAAATATGTTAAACTAATGATTTGAAGAATTTCAATATCGATTGCTAAATGCGTATATACAACAAATTCGGCTTTATATCTAAATATAAGATTACGTAATTCTTCTAAATGCACTGCCGTTATGCCGTTAAAGCTTTTGTAGACTTCAGCAAAATAAAGATGTTTAATTAACTTAAATATAGTAAACTAATGATTTGAAGCATTACGATATCGATTGCTAAATGTGTATATACAACAAAATCGACTTTGCACTAAAATATAAGATTACGGAATTCTTCTACATGCACTGCCGTTATGCCGCCGTGGCTTTATGTTAACTTCAGTGCGTTAAAGAAGCTTTATTAACTTAAATATATTAAACTAATGATTTGAAGCATTTCGATTTCGGATGCTAAATGAGTATATACAACAAAATCCACTTTATACTTAAATATAAGATTAAGGAATTCTTCTAAATGCACTGCAGTTATACCGTTAACGCTTTATGTGAACTTCAGTAAGATAAACAAGGTTAATTAACCTAAATATGCTAAACCAATTATTTAAAGCATTTCGATATCGATTGCTAAATGCGCATATACAACAAATTCGGCTTTATATCTAAATATAAGATTACGGAATTCTTCTAAATGCACTGCCGTTATGCCGTTATGGCTTTAATAAATTTCAGTACGTTAAAAAAGGTTAATTTACTTAAATATGCTAAAATAATGATTTGAAGCATTTCGATATTGATTGCTAAATGTGTATGTACAAGAAAATCGATTTTATACCTAAATAAAAGATTACGGAATTCAGCCAAACATACTGCCGTTATGCCGTTATGGCGTTATGTAAACTTCAGTAAGATAGAGGGGGCTAAGTAACCTAAATATGCTAAACCAGTTATATGAAGCATTTCGATATCGATTGCTTAATGTGTATATACAACAAAATCGACTTTATACCTAAATATAAGATTACGGAATTCTTCTAAATGCACTGCCGTTATGTCGCCATGGCTTTATGCCAACTTGCGTTCGTTAAAGAAGGTTTATTAACTTAAATATGTTAAAGTAATGATTTGAAGCATTTCGATATCGATTGCTAAATATGTATATACAAGAAAATCGACTTTATACCTAAATATAAGATAACTGAATTCTTCTAAATGCACTGCCGTTATGCCGTTATGGCTTTATGTTAACTTCAGTTCGTTAAAGAAGGTTTATTAACTTAAATATGTTAAACTAATGATTTGAAGCATTTTGATATCGCTTGCTAAATGTGTATATACAAGAAAATCGAATTTATACCTATACATAAGATTACGGAATTCTTCCAAATGTACTGTCGTTATGCCGCCATGGCTTTATATCAACTTCAATACGTTAAAGGAGGTTAATTAACTTAAATATATTAAACTAATGACTTGAAACATTTCGATATCGATTGCTAAATGCGTATATTTATACAACAAAATCGACTTTATACCTAAATATAAGACTACGGAATTCTTCCAAATGTACTAACGTTATGCCGCCATGGCTTTATATCAACTACAATACGTTAAAGAAGGTTAATTAACGTAAATATGTTAAACTAATGATTTTAAGCATTTCGATATCGATTGCTAAATGAGTATATACAAGAAAATCGACTTTATACCTAATATAAGATTACGGAATTCTTCTAAATGCACTGTCGTTATGCCGCCCTGGCTTTATATCACCTTCATTACGTTAAAGAAAGTTAATTAACTTAAATATGTTAAACTAATGATTTGAAGCATTTTGATATCGCTTGCTAAATGTGTATATACAAGAAAATCGAATTTATACCTAAACATAAGATTACGGAAATCTTCCAAATGTACTGCCGTTATGCCGCCATGGCTTTATATCAACTGCAATACGTTAAAGGAGGTTAGTTAACTTAAATATGTTAAACTAATGACTTGAAGCATTTCCATATCGCTTGCTAAATGTGTACATACAAGAAAATCAAATATATACCTAAATATAAGATAACGGAATTCTTCTAAATGCACTGCCGTTATGCCGTTAAGGCTTTATGTAGACTTCAGTAAGACAGAGAGGGTTAATTAACTTGAATATGTTAAACTAATAATTTGAAGCATTTCGATATCGATTGCTAAATATGTAAATACAAGAAAATCGACTTTATACCTAAATATAAGAATACGGAATTCTTCTAAATGCACTGCAGTTATACCGTTAAGGCTTTATGAAGACGTCAGTGCGTTAAAGAAGGTTTATTAGCTTAAATATGTTAAACTAATGATTTGGAGCATTTCGATATCGAATGCTTAATATGTATATACAAGAAAATCGACTTTATATCTAAATATAAGATTACGGAATTCTTCTAAATGCACTGCAGTTATACCGTTAAGGCTTTATGAAGACCTCAGTGCGTTAAAGAAGGTTTATTAACTTAAATATGTTAAACTAATGACTTGAAGCATTTCGTTATCGATTGCTAAAAGTGTATATACAAGAAACTCGACTTTATACCTAAATATAAAATTACGGAATTCTTCTAAATGCACTGCCGTTATGCCGCCATGGCTTTATATTAACTTCAATACTTTAAAGAAGGTTAGTTAACTTAAATATGTTAAACTAATGATTTGAAGCATTTCGATATCGATTGCTATATGTATATATACAAGAAAATCGACTTTATACCTAAATATAAGATAACGGAATTCTTCTAAATGCACTGTCGTTATGCCGTTAAGGCTTTGTGTAGACTTCAGTAAGATAGAGAGGGTTAATTAACTTTAATATGTTAAACTAATAATTGGATGCAATTTAAAATCGATTGCTAAATAAATATAAATTGCAGTACGTTAAAGAAGTTTAATTTACTTAAATATGCTAAACTAATGATTTGAAGCATTTCGATATCGATTGCTAAATCTGTATGTACAAGAAAATCGATTTTATACCTAAATATAAGACTACGGAATTCTTCCAAATGTACTAACGTTATGCCGCCATGGCTTTATATCACCTTCAATACGTTAAAGAAGGTTAATTATTTTAAATATGTTAAACTTATGGTTTGAAGCATTTCGATATCGATAGCTAAATGCGTATATACAAGAAAATCGACTTTATACCTAAATATGAGAATACGGAATTCTTCTACATGCACTGCCGTTATGCCGTCACGGCTATATGCAAACTTCAGATCGTTAAAGAAGGTTTATTAACTTAAATATGTTAAACAAATGAGTTGAACCATCTCGATATCTATTGCTAAATGTGTTTATACAACAATATCGACTTTATTCCTAGATATAAGATTACGGAATTCTTCCAATTGCACTGCCGTTATGGCTTTATGTAAACTTCAGTTCGTTAAAGAAGGTTTATTAACTTAAATATGTTAAACCAGTTATTTGAAGCATTTCGATATCGATTGCTTAATGCATATATAAAAGAAAATCGACTTTATACCTAAATATAAGACTACGGAATTCTTCCAAATGTACTGTCGTTAAGCCGCCATGGCTTTGTATCAACTTCAATACGTTAAAGAAGGTTAGTTATTTTAAATATGTTAAACTTATGGTTTGAAGCATTTCGATATCGACTGCTAAATGTGTAAATACAAGAAAATCGACTTTATACCTAAATATAAAATTATAACATTACGGAATTCTTCTAAATGCACTGCCGTTATACCGCTAAGGCTTTATGTAGACTTTAGTAATCTAAAAAATGTTTATTAACTTAAATATGTTAAACCAGTTATTTGAAGCATTTCGATATCGATTTCTTAATGCATATATACCAGAAAATCGACTTTATACCAAAATATAAGACTACGGAATTCTTCGAAATGTACTGTCGTTATGCCGCCATGGCTTTATATCAACTTCAATACGTTAAAGAAGGTTAATTAACTTAAATATGTTAAACTAATGATTTGAAGCATTTCGATATCGCTTGATAAATGTGTATATAAAAGAAAATGGAATTTATTCCTAAAAATAAAATTATAACTTTACGGAGTTATTCTAAATGCACTGGCGTTATACCGTTAAGGCTTTATGTAGACTTCAGTAAGCTAAAAAGCGTTTATTATCTTAATATGTTAAACTAATGATTTGAAGTATTTCGATATCGATAGCTAAATGTGTATATACAAGAAAATCGACTTTATACCTAAATATGAGATTACGGAATTCTTCTACATGCACTGCCGTTATGCCGCCATGGCTATATGCCAACTTCAGATCATTAAAGAAGGGTTATTATCTTAAATATGTTAAACTTATGAGATGAAGCATTTCGATATCGATTGCTAAAATCGACTTTTTACCTTAATATAAGATTACGGAATTCATCCAAACGCACTGACGTTATACCGTTATGGTTTTATGTAAACTTCAGTAAGATAAAGAAGGTTTATTAACTTAAATATGTTAAACTAATGATTTGAAGCATTTCGATATCGATTGCTAAATGTGTACATACCAGAAAATCAAATTTGTACCTAAATATAAGATAACGGAATTCTCCTAAATGCACCGCCGTTATGCCGTTAAGGCTTTATGTAGACTTCAGTGAGGCAGAGAGGGTTAATTAACTTGAATATGTTAAACTAATGATTTGAAGAACTAAATGTACTGCAGTTATACCGTTAAGGCTTTATGAAGACGTCAGTGCGTTAAAGAAGGTTTATTAACTTAAATATGTTAATCTAATGATTTGAATATAATATAATAAATATAAGATTACGGAATTCTTCTACATGCAATGCCGTTATGCCGCCATGGCTTTTTGTTAACTTCAGTGCGTTAAAGAAGCTTTATTAACTTTAATATATTAACCTTATGATTTGAAGCATTTCGATATCGATTGCTAAATGAGTATATACACGAAAATCGACTTGATACCTAAATATAAGATTACGTAATTCTTCTAAATGCACTGCCGTTATGCCGTTAAGGCTTTTGTAGACTTCAGTAAAATAAAGATGTTTAATTAACTTAAATATGTTAAACTAATGATTTGAAGCATTTCGATATCGATTGCTAAATGCGTATATACAAGAAAATCGAATTTATTCCTAAACATAAGATTACGGAATTCTTCTACATGCACTGCCGTTATGCCGCCATGGCTTTATGTTAACTTCAGTGCGTTCAAGAAGCTTTATTAACTTAAATATATTAAACTTATGATTTGAAGCATTTCGATATCGATTGCTAAATGAGTATATACAACAAAATCGACTTTATACCTAAATAAAAGATTACAGAATTCTTCTAAATGCACTTCAGTTATACCGTTAAGGCTTTATGAAGACTTCAGTGCGTTAAAGAAGGTTTATTTACTTAAATATGTTAAACTAATGATTTGAAGCATGTCGATATCGATTGCTGTATGCGTATATACAAGAAAATCGACTATATACCTAAATATAAGATAACGTAATTCTTCTAAATGCACTGCCGCTATGCTGTTATGGCTTTATATAAATTTCAGTACGTTAAAGGAGGTTAGTTTACTCAAATATGTTAAACTAATGATTTGAGCATTTCGATATCGATTGCTAAATGTGTATGTACAAGAAAATCGATTTTATACCTAAATCAAAGATTACGGAATTCTCCCAAACATACTGCCGTTATGCCGTTATGGCTTTATGTACACTTCAGTAAGATAAAGAAGGTTAATTAACCTAAATATGCTAAACCAGTTATATGAAGCATTTCGATATTGCTAAATGCCTATATACAACAAAATCGAACTTATACCTAAATATAAGATTACGGAATTTTTCTAAATGCACTGTCGTTTTGCCGCCATGGCCTTATATCACCTTCATTACGTTAAAGAAGGTTAATTAACTTAAATATGTTAAATTAATGATTTGAAGATTTTCGATATCGATTGCTAAATGTGTAAATACAAGAAAATCGACTATATACATAAATATAAGATTACGGAATTCTTCTACATGCACTGTCGTTATGCCGCCATGGCTTTATATAACCTTCATTACTGTAAAGAAGGTTAATTAACTTAAATATGTTAAACTAATGATTTGAAGCATTTCGATATCGATTGCTAAATGTGTATGTACAAGAAAATCGATTTTATACCTAAATAAAAGTTTACGGAATTCACCCAAATATACTGCCGTTATACCGTTATGGCTTTATGTAAACTTCAGTAAGATAAAGAAGGTTAATTAACCTAAATATCCTAAACCAGTTATTTGAAGCATTTCGATATCGATTGCTAAATGCGTATATACAACAAAATCGAATTTATACCTAAATATAAGATCAGGGAATTCTTCCAAATGTACTGTCCTTAAGCCGCCATGGCTTTGTATCAATTTCAATACGTTAAAGAAGGTTAGTTATTTTAAATATGTTAAACTTATGGTTTGAAGCATTTCGATATCGACTGCTAAATGTGTAAATACAAGAAAATCGACTTTATACCTAAATATAAAATTTTATCATTACGGAATTCTTCTAAATGCACTGCCGTTATACCGTTAAGGCTTTATGTAGACTTCAGTGCGTTAAAGAAGGTTTATTAACTTAAATATGTTAAACTAATGAGTTGAACCGTCTCGATATCTATTGCTAAATGTGTATATACAACAAAATCGCCTTTATTCCTAGATATAAGATTACGGAGTTCTTCCAAATGCACTGCCGTTATACCGTTATGGCTTTATGTAAACTTCAGTAAGAAAAAGAAGGATAATTAACTTAAATATGTTAAAATAATGATTAAAAGCATATCGATATCGATTGCTAAATGTGTATATATTTACTTAATACCTAAATATAAGATTACGGAATTCTTCCAAATGCACTGCCGTTATGGCTTTATGTAAACTTCAGTAAGATAAAGAAGGTTAATTAACTTAAATATGTTAAACTAATGATTTGAAGCATTTCGTTATCGATTGCTAAATGTGTATATACAAAAAAAAACCCACTTTATACTTAAATATAAGACTACGGACTTCTTCTAAATGCACTGTC
>CM050325.1:308405-330537 GCA_027475135.1 Bactrocera correcta
AAGTTAACATAAAGCCATGGCGGCATAACGGCAGTGCATTTGGAAGTATTCAGTAATCTTATAATTAGGTATAAAGTCTACGTTCTTGTATATACACATTTAGCACTCGATAACGAAATGCTTTAAATCATTAGTTTAACATATATAAGTTAATAAACCTTCTTTATCTTACTGAAGTTTACATAAAGCCATAACGGCATAACGGCAGTGCATTGGGAAGAACTCCGTAATATTATAATTTTATATTTAGGCATAAAGTCGATTTTCTTGTATATACACATTTAGCAATCGATATCGAAATGCTTCAAATCATTATTTTAACATATTTAAGTTAATAAACCTTTTTTAACGAACGGAAGTTGGCATAAAGCCATGCCGGCATAACGGCAGTGCATTTGGAAGAATTCAGTAATCTTATATTTAGGTATAAAGTCGACTTTCTTGTATATACATATTTAGCAATCGATAGCGAATTGCTTTAAATCATTAGTTTAACATATTTAAATCAATAAACCTTCTTTATCTTACTGATGTTTACATAAAGCCATAACGGTATAACGGCATTGCATTTGAAAGAATTCCGTAAACTTATATTAGGTGTAAAGTCGATTTTGTTGTATATACACATTAAGCAATCGATATTGAGATGCTTCAACTCATTAGTTTAACATATTTAAGTTAATAAAATTTCTTTAACGAACTGAAGTTGGCATAAAGCCATGGCGGCATAACGGCAGTGCATGTAGAAGAATTCCGTTATCTTATGTTTAGGTATAAAGCAGACTTTCTTGTATATACACATTTAGCAATCGATATCGAAATGATTCAAGTCATTAGTTTAACATATTTAAGTTAGTAAACCTTCTTTAACGAACTGAAGTTAACATAAAGCCAAAACGGCAGTGCATTTAGAGGAATTCCGTAATGTTATAATTTTATATTTAGGCATAAAGTCGATTTTCTTGTATATACACATTTAGCAATCGATATCGAAATGCTTCAAATCATTAGTTTAACACATTTAAGTTAATAAACCTTCTTTAACGAACGGAAGTTGGCATAAAGCCATGGCGGCATAACGGCAGTGCATTTGGAAGAATTCCGTTATCTTATATTTAGGTATAAAGTCGATTTTCTTGTATATTCACATTTACCCATCGATATCAAAATACTTCAAGTCATTAGTTTAACATATTTAAGTTAATACACCTTCTTTAACGCACTGAAGTCTACGTAAAGTCTTAACGGTATAACGGCAGTGCATTTAGAAGAATTCCTTAATCTTATATTTAGGTATAAAGTCGATTTTCTTGTATTTACATATTTAGCAATCGATATAGAAATGCTTCAAATCATTAGTTTAACATATTTAAGTTAATTAACCCTCTCTATCTTACTGAAGTCTACATAAAGCCTTAACGGCATAACGGCAGTGCGTTTAGAAGAATTCCGTTATATGATATTTAGGTATAAATTCGATTTTCTTGTATATGCTCATTTAGCGGTCGATTATGAAATGCTTCAAATCATTAGTTTAACATATTTATGTTAATAAAGCTTCTTTAGCGCACTGAAGTTAACATAAAGCCATAGCGGCATAACGGCAGTGCATGCAGAAGAATGCCGTAATCTTATATTTAGGTATATAGTCGATTTTCTTGTATATATATATTTCGCAACCTATATCGAAATGCTTCAAATCATTAGTTTAACATATTTAAGTTAATTAACTTCTTTATCTTTCTGAAGTTTACATACAGCCAGAACGCCAGTGGATTTGGAAGAATTCCGAAGTCTTATATTTAGGCATAAAGTCGATTTTCTTGTATATACACATTTTGCAATCGATATCGAAATGCTTCCAATAACAGGTTTAGCTTATTTAAGTTAATTAAACTTCTTTATCTTACTGAAGTTTACATAAAACAATAACGGCATAACGACAGTATATTTATATGAATTCCGTTATCTTATATTTAGGTATAAAGTCGATTTTCTTGTATATACTCATTTAGCAATCGATATCGAAATGGTTCAAATCATTAGTTTAACATATTTAAGTTAATAAAGCTTCTTTAACGCACTGAAGTAAACATAAAGCCATAACGGTGTAACGGCAGTGCATTTGGAAGAATTCCGTAATCTTATATTTAGGTATAAAGTCGTTTTTGTTGTATATACGCATTTAGCAATCGATATCGAGATGCTTCAATTAATTAGTTTAATATATTCAAGTTAATGAACCTTCTTTAACGATCTGAAGTTGGCATATAGCCAATGCGTAATCTTATATTTAGGTATAAAGTCGATTTTCTTGTATATACACATTTGGCAATCGATATCGAAATGCTTCAAATCATTAGTTTAACATATTAAGGTAATAACATTTTTAGCTTACTGAAGTCTATATAAAGCCTTAACGGCATAACGGCAGTGCATTTAGAAGAATTCCGTAATCTTATATTTAGGCATGAAGTCGATGTTCTTGTATTTACACGTTTGGCAATCGATATCGAAATGCTTCAAATCATATGTTTAATATATTTAAGTTAATAAACCTTCTTTAGCGAAAGGAAGTTGGCATAACGGCAGTGCATTTAGAAAGTTCCGTAATCTTATATTTAGCTATAAAGTCGACTTTCTTGTATATACACATTTAGCAATCGATAACGAAATGCTATAAATCATTAGTTTAACATATTTGAGTTAATCAACCTTCTTTATCTTACTGAAGTTTACATAAAGCCATAACGGTATAACGGCAGTGCATTTGGAAGAATTCAATAGTCCTATATTTAGGTATACAGTCGATTTTGTTGTATATACGCATTTAGCAATCGATATTGAGATGCTTCAATTAATTAGTTTAACATATTCAAGTTAATAAACATTTTAAACGATCTGAAGTTGACATATAGCTATGGATGAATAACGGCAGTGCATTTAGAAGAATTGCCTAATCTTATATTTAGGTATAGAGTCGTTCTTCTTGTATTTACATATTTAGCAATCGATATAGAAATGCTTCAAATCATTCGTTTAACATATTTAAGTTAATTAACCCTCTCTATCTTACTGAAGTCTACATAAAGCCTTAACGGCATAACGGCAGTGCGTTGAGAAGAATTCCGTAATCTTATATTTAGGTACAAATTCGATTTTCTTGTATATACTCATTTGGCAATCGATATCGAAATGCTTCAAATCATTAGTTTAACATATTTAAGTTAATAAAACTTTTTTAGCGCACTGAAGTTAACATAAAGCCATGGCGGCATAACAACAGTGCATGCAGAAGAATTCCGTAATCTTATATTTAGGTATATAGTCGATTTTCTTGTATATACACGTTTAGCAATCGCTAATGAAATGCTTCAAATCATTAGTTTAACATATTTAAGTTAATTAACCTTCTTTATCTTACTGAAGTTTACATAAAGCCAGAACGCCAGTGGATTTGGAAGAATTCCGAAGTCTTATATTTAGGCATAAAGTCGATTTTCTTTTATATGCTCCTTTAGCGGTCGATTTAGCAATCGCTAATGAAATGCTTCAATTCATTAGTTTAACATATTTAAGTTAATTAACCTTTTTTATCTTACTGAAGTTTACATAAAGCCATAACGGTATAACGGCAGTGCATTTGGAAGAATTCCGTAATCTTATATTTAGGTATAAAGTAGATTTTGTTGTACATACACATTTAGCAATCGATATCAAAATGCTTCAAACCATAAGTTTAACATATTTAAAATAATTAACCTTCTTTAACGTATTGAAAGTGATGTAAAGCCATGGCGGCATAACGACAGTACATGTGGCGGAATTCCGTAATCTTATATTAAGGCATAAAGTCGATTTTCTTGTATATACACATTTTGCAATCGATATCGAAATTCTTGCAATAACTGGTTTAGCTTATTTATATTAATTAAACTTCTGTATCTTACTGAAGTTTACATAAAGCCATAACGGCATAACGGCAGTATATTTATATGAATTGCGTTATCTTATATTTAGGTATAAAGTCGATTTTGTTGTACATACACATTTAGCAATCGATATCGAAATGCTTCAAATCATTAGTTTAACATGTTTAGGTTAATAAACCTTCTTTAATGAACGGAAGTGGGCATAAAGCCATGGCGGCATAACGGCAGTGCATTGAGAAGAATTCCGTAGTCCTATATTTAGGTATACAGTCGATTTTGTTGTATTTACATATTTAGCAATCGATATAGAAATGCTTCAAATCATTAGTTTAACATATTTAAGTTAATTAACCTTCTTTAACGAACGGAAGTTGGCATAAAGCCATGGCGGCATAACGGCAGTGCATTTAGAAGAATTCCGTAATCTTATATTTAGGCATAAAGTCGATTTTCTTGTATTTACACATTTAGCAATCGATATCGAAATGCTTCAAGTCATTAGTTTAACATATTTAAGTTAATAAACCTTCTTTAACGAACGGAAGTTGGTATAAAGCCATGGCGGCATAACGGCAGTGCATTTAGAAGAATTCCGTAATCTTATATTTAGGTATAAAGTCGATTTTCTTGTATATACACATTTAGCAATCGATAACGAAATGCTTTAAATCATAAGTTTAACATATTTAATTTAATTAACCTTCTATATCTTACTGAAGTTTACATAAAGCCTTAACGGTATGACGGCAGTGCATTTAGAAGAATTTCTTAATCTTATATTTAGGTATAAAGTCGATTTTCATGTATTTACACATTTAGCAATCGATATCGAAATGCTTCAAGTCATTAGTTTAACATATTTAAGTTAATAAACCTTCTTTAACGAACGGAAGTTGGCATAAAGCCATGGCGGCATAACGGCAGTGCATTTATATGAATTCCGTTATCTTATATTTAGGTATAAAATCGATTTTGTTGTATATACGCATTTAGCAATCGATATCGAAAAGCTTCAAATCATTAGCTTAGCATATTTCAGTTAATTAGCCTACTTTATTGTACTGAAGTTTACATAAAGCCTTAACGGTATGACGGCAGTGCATTTAGAAGAATTTCTTAATCTTATATTTAGGTATAAAGTCGATTTTCTTGTATATACACATTTCGCAATCGTTTTTGAAAAGCTTCAAATCTTTTGGTTAACATATTTAAGTTAATAAACCTTCTTAAACGAACTGAAGTTAAAATAAAGCCATAACGGCATAACGGCAGTGCATTTAGAAAAACTCCGTAATCTTATATTTAGGTATAAATTCGATTTGGTTGTATATACACATTTAGCAATCGATATCAAAATGCTTCAAATCATTAGTTTAACATATTTAAGTTAATTAACTTTCTTTAACGTATTGAAGTTGATATAAAGCCATGGCGGCATAACGGCAGTACATTTGGAAGAATTGCGTAATCTTGCATTTAGGTATAAAGTCGATTTTCTTGTATATATGCATAAAAAAATCGATATCAAAATGCTTCAAATCATTAGTTTAACATATTTAGGTTAAAAAACCTTCTTTAATGAACGGAAGTTGGCATAAAGCCATGGCGGCATAACGACAGTGCATGGAAAAGAATTCCGTAGTCTTATATTTAGGTATAAAGTCGATTTTCTTGTATATATGCATTAAGCAATCGACATCGAAATGCTCCAAATAACTTGTTTAATATATTTAAGATAATAAACCTTCTTTAACGAACTGAAGTTAGCATAAGACTTAACGGCATAACGGCAGTGCATTTAGAAGAATTCCGTAATCTTATATTTAGGTATAAAGTCGATTTTCTTATATATACACATTTAGAAATCGATAACGAAATGCTTTAAATCATTAGTTTAATATGTTTAAGTTAATTAACCTTCTTTATCTTACTGAAGTTTACATAAAGCCATAACGGTATAACGGCAGCGCATTTGGAAGAATTCCGTAAACTTATATTTAGGTATAAAGTCGATTTTGTTGTACATACACATTTAGCAATCGATATCGAGATGCTTCAACTCATTAGTTTAACATATTTAAGTTAATTAACTTTCGTTAACGTATTGAAGTTGACATAAAGTCATGGCGGCATAACGGCAGTTCATGTAGAAGACTTCCCTAATCTTATATTTAGGTAAAAAGTCGATTTTCTTGTATTTACATATTTAGCAATGGATATAGAAATGCTTCAAATCATTAGTTTAACATATTTAAGTTAATTAACCCTCTCTATCTTACTGAAGTCTACATAAAGCCTTAACGGCATAACGGCAGTGCGTTAAGAAGAATTCCGTTATCTTATATTTAGGTATAAAATCGGTTTTTCTTTATATACTCATTTAGCAATCGATATCGATATGCTTCAAATAATTAGTTTAACATATTTAAGTTAATAAAGCTTCTTTAGCGCACTGAAGTTCACATAAAGCCATGGCGGCATAACGGCAGTGCATGCAGAAGAATTCCGTAATCTTATATTTAGGTATATAGTCGATTTTCTTGTATATACACATTTAGCAATCGCTAATGAAATGCTTCAAATCATTAGTTTAACATATTTAAGTAAATTAACCTTTTTTATCTTACTGAAGTTTACATAAAGCCATTACGGTATAACGGCAGTGCATTTGGAAGAATTCCTTAATCTTATATTTAGGTATAAAGTCGATTTTGTTGTATATACTCATTTAGCAATCGATATCGAAATGTTTCAAATCACTAGTTTAACATATTTAAGTTAATTAACCTTCTTTAACGTATTGAAGTTGATATAAAGCCATGGCGGCATAACGGCAGTGCATTTAGAAGAATTCCCTAACCTTATATTTAGGTATTAAGTCGATTTTGTTGTACATACACATTTAACAATCGAAAACGAAATGCGCCAAATCATTAGTTTAACATTTTAAGGTTAATAAACCTTCTTTAATGAACGGAAGTTGGCATAGAGCCATGGCGGCATAACGGCAGTGCATGGAGAAGAATTCCGTAATCTTATGTTTAGGTATAAATTCGATTTTCTTGTATATACACATTTAGCAAGCGATATCGAATTGCTTCAAATCATAAGTTTAACATATTTAAGTTATTTAACCCTCTTTATCTTACTGAAGTCTACAAAAGCCCTACCGGCATAACGGCAGTGCATTTAGAAGAATTACGTAATCTTATATTTAGGCATAAAGTCGATTTTCTTGTATTTACACATTTAGCAATCGATATCGAAATGCTTCAAATCATTAGTTTAACATATTTAAGTTAATAAACCTTATTTAACGAACGGAAGTTGGCATAAAGCCATGGCGGCATAACGGCAACGCATTTAGAAGAATTCCGTAATCTTACATTTAGGTATAAAGTCGATTTTGTTGTATATACACATTTAGCAATCGCTAATGAAATGCGTCAAATCATTAGTTTAACATATTTAAGTTAATTAACCTTCTTTAACGTATTGATGTTGATATAAAGCCAAGCCGGCATAACGGCAGTGCATTTAGAAGAATTCCGTAATCTTATATTTAGGTATAAAGTCGATTTTGTTGTATATACTCATTTACCAATCGATATCGAAATGCTTTAAATCATTAGTTTAACAAATTTAAGTTAATTAACCTTCTTTAACGTGTTGAAGTTGACATAATGCAATGGCGGCATAACGGCAGTGCATTTAGAAAAATTCCGTAATCTTATATTTAGGTATAACGTCGATTTTCTTGTATATACACATTAGCAATCGATAACGAAACGCTTCAAATCATTAGTTTAACATATTTAAGTTAATTAACTTCTTTATCTTACTGAAGTTTACATACAGCCAGAACGGCATAACGGCAGTGCATTTGGAAGAATTCCGTAGTCTTATATTTAGGCATAAAGTCGATTTTCTTGTATACACACATTGTGCAATCGATATCAAAATGCTTCCAATATCAGGGTTAGCTTATTTAAGTTAATTAAACTTCTTTATCTTACTGAAGTTTAAATAAAGCCATAACGGTATAACGGCAGTGTATTTGGAAGAATTCCGTAATCTTATATTTAGGTATAAAGTCGATTTTCTTGTATTTACACAGTTAGAAATCGATATCAAAATGCTTCAAACCATAAGTTTAACATATTTAAAATAACTAACCTTCTTTAACGTATTGAAGGTGATGTAAAGCCATGGCGGCACAATGACAGTACATGTGGAAGAATTCCATAATCTTATATTTAGGTATAAAGTCGATGTTCTTGTATATATACATTTCGCAATCGGTATCGAAATGCTTCAAATCATTAGTTTAACATATTTAAGTTAATTAACTTCTTTATCTTACTGAAGTTTACATAAAGCACGAACGGCATAACGGCAGTATATTTATATGAATTCCGTTATCTTATATTAAAATATAAAGTCGATTTTGTAGTACATGCACATTTAGCAATCGATATCGAAATGCTTCAAATCATTAGTTTAACATATTTAGGTTAATAAACCTTCTTAAATGAACGGAAGTTGGCATAAAGCCATGGCGGCATAACGGCAGTGCATGGAGAAGAATTCCGTAGTCTTATATTTAGGTATAAAGTCGATTTTCTTGTATATATGCATTAAGCAATCGATATCGAAATGCTTCAAATAACTTGTTTAACATATTTAAGTTAATAAACCTTCTTTAACGAACTGAAGTTAACATAAAGCCTTAACGGAATAACGGCAGTGCATTTTGAAGAATTCCGTAATCTTATATTTAGGTATAAAGTCGATTTTCTTGTATTTCCACATTTAGCAATCGATATCAAAATGCTTCAAACCATTAGTTTAACATATTTAAAATATTTAGCCTTCTTTAACGTATTGAAGGTGATGTAAAGCCATGGCGGCATAACGACAGTACATGAGGAAGAATTCCGTAATCTTAAATTTAGGTATAAAGTCGATGTTTTTGTATATATACATTTCGCAATCGGTATCGAAGTGCTTCAAATCATTAGTTTAACATATTTGAGTTAATTAACTTCTTTATCTTACTGAAGTTTACATAAAGCCAGAACGTCAGTGCATTTGGAAGAATTCCGTAGTCTTATATTTAGGCATAAAGTCGATTTTCTTGTATATACACATTTTGCAATCGATATCGAAATGCTGGCAATAACAAGTTTAGCTTATTTAAGTTAGTTAAACTTCTTTATATTTTTGAAGTTTACATAAAGCCATAACGTCATAACGGCAGTATATTTATATGAATTCCGTTATCTTATATTTATGTATAAAGTCGATTTTGTTGTACATACACATTTAGCAATCGATATCGAAATGCTTCAAATCATTAGTTTAACATATTAAAGTTAATAAACCTTCTTTAATGAACGGAAGTTGGCATAAAGCCATGGCGGCATAACGACAGTGCATGGAAAAGAATTCCGTAGTCTTACATTTAGGTATAAAATCGATTTTCTTGTATATATGCATTAAGCAATCGATAACGAAATGCTTCAAATAACTTGTTTAACATATTTAAGTTAATAAAACTTTTTTAACGAACTGAAGTTAACATAAAGCTTAGCGGCATAACGGCAGTGCATTTAGAAGAATTCCGTTATCTTATATTTAGGCATAACGTCGATTTTCTTGTATTTACACATTTGGTAATCGATATCGAAATGCTTCAAGTCATTAGTTTAACATATTTAAGTTAATAAACCTTCTTTATCTTACTGAAGTTTACATAAAGCCATAACGGTATAACGACAGTTCCGTAATCTTATATTTAGGTATAAAGTCGATTTTGTTGTATATAACCATTTAGCAATCGATATCGAGATGCTTCAGCTCATTAGTTTAACATATTTAAGTTAATTAACCTTCGTTAACGTATTGAAGTTGATATAAAGCCATGGCGACATAACGGCAGTTCATTTAGCAGACTTCCCTAATCTTATATTTAGGTATAAAGTCGATTTTCTTGTATTTACATATTTAGCAATCGATATAGAAATGCTTCAAATCATTAGTTTAACATATTTAAGTTAATTAACCCTCTCTATCTTACTGAAGTCTACATAAAGCCTTAACGGCATAACGGCAGTGCGTTTAGAAGAATTCCGTTATCTTATATTTAGGTATAAATTCGATTTTCTTGTATATATTCATTTAGGAATCGATATCGAAATGCTTCAAATCATTAGTTTAACATATTTAAGTTAGCAAAGCTTCTTTAACGCCTAAAGTTAACATAAAGCCATGGCGGCATAATGGCAGTGCATGCAGAAGAATTCCGTAATCTTATATTTAGATATAAAGTCGAATTTGTTATATATTCGCATTAAGCAATCGCTAATGAAATGCTTCAAATCATTAGTTGAACATATTTAAGTTAATTAACTTTCTTTAACTTACTGAAGTTTACATAAAGCCATAACGGCATAACGGCAGTATATTTATATGAATTCCGTTATCTTATATTTAGGTATAAAGTCGATTTTGTTGTACATACACATTTATCAATCGATAGCGAAATGCTTCAAATCATTAGTTTAACATATTTAGGTTAATAAACCTTCTTTAATGAACGGAAGTTGGCATAAAGCCATGGCGGCATAACGGCAGTGCATGGAGAAGAATTCCGTAATCTTATGTTTAGGTATAAATTCGATTTTCTTTTATATACACATTTGGCAAGCGATATCGAATTGCTTCAAATCATAAGCTTAACATATTTAAGTTATTTAACCCTTTTTATCTTACTGAAGTCTACAAAAGCCTTAACGGCATAACGACAGTGCATTTAGAAGAATTACGTAAGTTAGATTTAGGTATAAAGTCGATGTTGTTGTATATGCACACTTAGCAATCGATATCGAGATGCTTCAACTCAGTAGTTTAACATATTTAAGTTGATAAACTTTCTTTAACGCACTGAAGTTTACATAAAGCCATAACGGTATAACGGCAATGCATTTGGAAGAATTCCGTAAGTTAGATTTAGGTATAAAGTCGATGTTGTTGTATATGCACACTTAACAATCGATATCGAGATGCTTCAACTCAGTAGTTTAACACATTTAAGTTGATAAACTTTCTTTAACGAACTGAAAATGGCTTAAAGCCATGGCGGCATAACGGCAGTGCATTTAGAAGAATTCCCTAATCTTATATTTAGGTATAAATTCGATTTTGTTGTATATGCACATTTAGCAATCGATAACGAAATGCTTTAAATCGTTGGTTTAACATATCTAAGTTAATTAACCTTCTTTATCTTACTGAAGTTTACATAAAGCCATAACGGTATAACGGCAGTGCATTTGGAAGAATTCCGTAAGCTTATATTTAGGTATAAAGTCGATTTTCTTATATTTACACATTTAGCAATCGATATCGAAATGCTTCAAATCATTAGGTTAACAAGTTAAGTTAATTAACCTCCTTTAACGTATTGAAGGTGATATAAAGCCATGGCGGCATAACGACAGTACATTTGGAAGAATTCCGTAATCTTATATTTAGGTATAAAGTCGATTTTCTTGTATATATGCATTTAGCAATCGATTTCGAAAATCTTCAAATCATTAGTTTAACATATTTAAGTTAATACACCTTCATAAAGGCAGTGCATTTAGAAGAATTCCGTAATGTTATATTTAGGTATAAAGTCGATTTTCTTGTATATACACATTTAGCAATCGATATCGAAATGCCTCAAAACATTGCTTTAACATATTTAAGTTAATTATCCTTCTATAACATATTGAAGTTGATATAAAGCCATGGCGGCATAACGACAGTACATTTGAAAGAATTCCGTAATCATATATTTAGGTAGAGAGTCGATTTTCTTGTATATATGCATTAAGTAGTCGATTTCGAAATGCTTCAAATAACTAGTGTAACATATCTAAGTTAATAAACCTTCTTAAACGAACTGAAATTAACATAAAGCCATAACGGCATAACGGCAGTGCATTTAGAAGAATTCCGTAATCTTATATTTAGGTATAATTTCGATTTTCTTGTATATACTCATTTAGCAATCGATATCGAAATGCCTCAAATCATTAGTTTAACATATTTAAGTTACTTAACCCTCTTTATCTTACTGAAATCTACAAACGCCTTAACGGCATAACGGCAAAGCATTTAGAAGAATTACGTGATCTTGTGTTTAGGTATAAAGTCGATTTTCTTGTATATACACATTTAGCAATCGAAACCGTAATGCTTCAAATCATTAGTTTAACATATTTAAGTTAATAAACCTTCTTTAACGCACTGAAGTTAACATAAATCCATGGCGGCATAACGGCAGTATATTTATATGAATTCCGTTATCTTATATTTAGGTATAAAGTCGATTTTGATGTACATACACATTTAGCAATCGATTTCGAAATGCTTCAAATCATTAGTTTAACATATTAAGGTTAATAAACCTTCTTTAATGAACGGAAGTTGGCATAAGGCCATGGCGGCATAACGACAGTGCATGGAAAAGAATTCCGTAGTCTTATATTTAGGTATAAAATCGATTTTTTTGTATATATGCATTAAGCAATCGATATCGAAATGCTTCAACTAACTTGTTTAACATATTTAAGTTAATAAACCTTCTTTAACGAACTTAAGTTAACATAAAGCTTAACGGCATAACGGCAGTGCATTTAGAAGAATTCCGTTATCTTATATTTAGGCATAAAGTCGATTTTCTTGTTTTTACACATTTGGCAATCGATATCGAAATGCTTCAAGTCATTAGTTTAACATATTTAAGTTAATAAACCTTCTTTAACGAACGGAAGTTGGCATAAAGCCATGGCGGCATAACGGCAGTGAATTTAGAGGAACTCCGTAATCTTATATTTAGGTATAAAGTCGATTTTCTTGTATATACACATTTAGCAATCGATAACGAAATGCTTTAAATCATTACTTTAACATATTTAAGTTAATTAACCTTCTTTATCTTACTTAAGTTTACATAAAGCCATAACGGTATAACGACAGCGCATTTGGAAGAATTCCGTAATCTTATATTTAGGTATAAAGTCGATTTTGTTGTATATAACCCTTTAGCAATCGATATCGAGATGCTTCAGCTCATTAGTTTAACATATTTAAGTTAATTAACCTTCGTTAACGTATTGAAGTTTATATAAAGCCATTGCGGCATAACGGCAGTTCATTTAGAAGACTTCCCTAATCTTATATTTAGGTATAAAGTCGATTTTCTTGTATTTACATATTTAGCAATCGATATAGAAATGCTTCAAATCATTAGTTTAACATATATAAGTTAATTAACCCTCTGTATCTTACTGAAGTCTACATAAAGCCTTAACGGCATAACGGCAGTGCCTTTAGAAGAATTCCGTTATCTTATATTTAGGTATAAATTCGATTTTCTTGTATATACTCATTTAGGAATCGATATCGAAATGCTTCAAATCATTAGTTTAACATATTTAAGTTAGCAAAGCTTCTTTAACGCCTAAAGTTAACATAAAGCCATGGCGGCATAATAGCAGTGCATGCAGAAGAATTCCGTAATCTTATATTTAGATATAAAGTCGAATTTGTTATATATTCGCATTTAGCAATCGCTAATGAAATGCTTCAAATCATTAGTTGAACATATTTAAGTTAATTAATATTCTTTATCTTACTGAAGTTTACATAAAGCCATAACGGCATAACGGCAGTATATTTATATGAATTCCGTTATCTTATATTTAGGTATAAAGTCGATTTTGTTGTACATACACATTTAGCAATCGATATCGAAATGCTTCAAATCATGAGTGTAACATATTTAAGTTAATAAACCTTCTTTAATGAACGGAAGTTGGCATAAAGCCATGGCGGCATAACGGCAGTGCATGGAGAAGAATTCCGTAATCTTATGTTTAGGTATAAATTCGATTTTCTTGTATATACACATTTAACAAGCGATATCGAATTGCTTCAAATCATAAGCTTAACATACTTAAGTTATTTAACCCTTTTTATCTTACTGAAGTCTACAAAAGCCTTAACGGCATAACGGCAGTGCATTTAGAAGAATTACGTAAGTTAGATTTAGGTATAAAGTCGATGTTGTTGTATATGCACACTTAGCAATCGATTGAGATGCTTCAACTCAGTAGTTTAACATATTTAAGTTGATAAACTTTCTTTAACGCACTGAAGTTAACATAAAGCCATGGCGCCATAACGGCAGTGCATGTAGAAGAATTCCGTAATCTTATATTTAAGTACAAAGTCCATTTTCTTGTATATACACATTTAGCAATCGATAACGACATGCTTTAAATCATTAGTTTAACATATTTAAGTTAATTAACCTTCTTTATCTTACTGAAGTTTACATAAAGCCATAACGGTATAACGGCAATGCATTTGGAAGTATTCCGTAAGTTAGATTTAGGTATAAAGTCGATGTTGTTGTATATGCGCACTTAGCAATCGATATCGAGATGCTTCAACTCAGTAGTTTAACATATTTAAGTTGATAAACTTTCTTTAACGCACTGAAGTTAACATAAAGCCATGGCGCCATAACGGCAGTGCATGTAGAAGAATTCCGTAATCTTATATTTAAGTACAAAGTCGATTTTCTTGTACATACACATTTAGCAATCGATAACAAAATGCTTTAAATCATTAGTTTAACATATTTAAGTTAATAAACCTTCTTTATCTTACTGAAGTTTACATAAAGCCATAACGGTATAACGGCAGTGCATTTGGAAGAATTCCGTAATCTTATATTTAGGTATAAAGTCGATTTTGTAGTATATATGGATTTAGCAATCGATTTCGAAAATCCTCAAATCATTAGTTTAACATATTTAAGTTAATAAAGCTTCTTTAGCGCACTGAAGTTGGCATAAAGCCATGGCGGCATAACGGCAGTGCATGTAGAAGAATTCCGTAATTTTATATTTAGGTATAAAGTCGATTTTCTTGTATATACCCATTTAGCAATCGATATCGAAATGCCTCAAAACATTGCTTTAACATATTTAAGTTAATTATTCTTCTATAACATATTGAAGTTGATATAAAGCCATGGCGGCATAACGACAGTACATTTGAAAGAATTCCGTAAACTTATATTTAGGTAAAAAGTCGATTTTCTTGTATACACACATTTAGCAATCGATAACGAAATGCTTTAAATCATTAGTTTAACATATTTAAGTTAATAAACCTTCTTTATCTTACTGAAGATTACATAAAGCCATAACGGTATAACGGCAGTGCATTTGGAAGAATTCCGTAATCTTATATTTAGGTATAAAGTCGATTTTGTAGTATATATGCATTTAGCAATCGATTTCGAAAATCCTCAAATCATTAGTTTAACATATTTAAGTTAATAAAGCTTCTTTAACGCACTGAAGTTAACATAAAGCCGTGGCGCCATAACGGCAGTGCATTTGGAAGAATTCCGTAAACTTATATTTAGGTATAAAGTCGATTTTGTTGTATATGCACATTTAGCAATCGATAACGAAATGCTTTAAATCGTTAGTTTAACATATTTAAGTTAATTAACCTTCTTTATCTTACTGAAGTTTACATAAAGCCATAACGGTATAACGGCAGTGCATTTGGAAGAATTCCGTAAGCTTATATTTAGGTATAAAGTCGATTTTCTTGTATTTACACATTTAGCAATCGATATCGAAATGCTTCAAATCATTAGTTTAACAAGTTAAGTTACAGTACATTTGGAAGAATTCCGTAATCTTATATTTGGGTATAAAGATGATTTTCTTGTATATATGCATTTAGCAATCGATTTCGAAAATCTTCAAATCATTAGATTAACATATTTAAGTTAATAAACCTTCATAAAGGCAGTGCATTTAGAAGAATTCCGTAATGTTATATTTAGGTATAAAGTCGATTTTCTTGTATATACCCATTTAGCAATCGATATCGAAATGCCTCAAAACATTGCTTTAACATATTTAAGTTAATTATTCTTCTATAACATATTGAAGTTGATATAAAGCCATGGCGGCATAACGACAGTACATTTGAAAGAATTCCGTAATCTTATATTTAGGTAGAAAGTCGATTTTCTTGTATATATGCATTAAGTAGTCGATTTCGAAATGCTTCAAATAACTAGTGTAACATATCTAAGTTAATAAACCTTCTTAAACGAACTGAAGTTAACATAAAGCCATAACGGCATAACGGCAGTGCATTTAGAAGAATTCCGTAATCTTATATTTAGGTATAATTTCGATTTTCTTGTATATACTCTTTTAGCAATCGATATCGAAATGCCTCAAATCATTAGTTTAACATATTTAAGTTAATTAACCCTCTTTATCTTACTGAAATCTACAAACGCCTTAACGGCATAACGGCAAAGCTTTTAGAAGAATTACGTGATCTTGTGTTTAGGTATAAAGTCGATTTACTTGTATATACACATTTAGCAATCGAAACCGTAATGCTTAAAATCATTATTTTAACATATTTAAGTTAATAAACCTTCTTTAGCGCACTGAAGTTGGCATAAAGCCATGGCGGCATAACGGCAGTGCATGTAGAAGAATTCCGAAATTTTATAATTTTATATTTAGGTATAAAGTCGATTTTGTTGTACATACACATTTAGCAATCGATATCGAAATGCTTCAAATCTTTAGTTTAACATATATAAGTTAATAAACCTTCTTTAACGCACTGAAGTTGGCATAAAGCCATGGCGGCATAACGGCAGTGCATTTAGAAGAATTCCGTAAGCTTAAATTTAGGTATAAAGTCGATTTTGTTGTATATACGCATTTAGCAATCGATATCGAAATGCTTCAAATCATTAGTTTAGCAAGTTAAGTTAATTAACCTTCTTTAATGTATTGAAGATGATATAAAGCCATGGCGGCATAACGACAGTACATTTGGAAGAATTCCGTAATCTTATATTTAGGTATAAAGTAGATTTTCTTGTATATATGCATTTAGCAATCGATTTTGAATATCTTCAAGTCATTAGTTTAACATATTTAAGTTAATAAACCTTCTTTAACGAACATAAGTTAACATAAAGCCATAACTGCATAACGGCAGTGCATTTAGAAGAATTTCGTAATCTTATATTTAGGTATAAAGTCGATTTTCTTGTATATACACATTTAGCAATCGATATCGAAATGCCTAAAATCATTAGTTTAATATATTTAAGTTAATTAACCCTCTTTACCTTACTGAAGTCTACAAACGCCTTAACGGCAAAACGGCAAAGCATTTAAAAGAATTACGTAATCTTATATTTAGGTATAAAGTCGATTTTCTTGTATATACTCATTTAGCAATCGATATCGAAATGCTTCAAATCATAAGTTAAACATATTTAAGCTAATTAACCCTCTTTATCTTACTAAAGTCTACAAAAGCCTTAACGGCATAACGGCAGTGCATTTTGAAGAATTCCGTAATCTTATATTTAGGTATAAAGTCGCTTTTCTTGTATATACTCATTTAGCAATCGATATCGAAATGCTTTAAATCATTAGTTTAACATATTTAAGTTAATAAACCTTCTTTAACGAACTGAAGTTGGCATAAATCCATTGCGGCATAACGGCAGTGCATTTAGAATAATTTCGTAATCTTATATTTAGGTATAAAGAAGGTTTTCTTGTATATATGCATTTAGCAATCGATTTCGAAAATCTTAAAATCATTACTTTAACATATTTAAGTTAGTAAACCTTCTTTAACGAACAGAAGTTAACATAAAGCCATAACTGCATAACGGCAGTGCATTTAGAAGAATTCCGTAATCTTATATTTAGGTATAAAGTCGATTTTCTTGTATATACACATTTAGCAATCGATATCGAAATGCCTCAAATCATTAGTTTAATATATTTAAGTTAATTAACCCTTTTTACCCTACTGAATTCTACTAACTCCTTAACGGCATAACGGCAAAGCATTTAGACGAATTACGTAATCTTATATTTAGGTATAAATTCGTTTTTCTTGTATATACTCATTTAGCAATCGATATCGAAATGCTTCAAATCATTAGATTGACATATTTAAGTTAACAAGCCTACTTTAACGCACTTAAGTTAACACAAAGCCATGGCGGAATAACGGCAGTGCATTTAGAAGAATTCCGTAAACTTATATTTAGGTATAAAGTCGAATTTTTTTATATACACATATAGCAATCGATATCGAAATGCTTCAAATCATTAGTTTAACATATTTAAATTAATTATCCTTCTAAAACATATTGAAGTTGATATAAAGCCATGGCGGCATAACGACAGTACATTTGGAAGAATTCCGTAACCTTATATTTAGGTAGAAAGCCGATTTTCTTGTATATATGCATTAAGCAATCGATTTCGAAATGCCTCAAATAACTAGTGTAACATATCTAAATTAATAATCATTCTTAAACGAACTGAAGTTAACATAAAGCCATAACGGCATAACGGCAGTGCATTTAGAAGAATTCCTTAATCTTATATTTAGTTATAAAGTCGATTTTCTTGTATATACCCATTTAGCAATCGATATCGAAATGCCTCAAATCATTAGTTTAAAATATTTAAGTTAATTAACCCTCTTTATCTTACTGAAGTCTACAAACGCCTTAACGGCATAACGGCAAGGCATTTAGAAGAATTACTTAATCTTATAGTTAGGTATAAAGTCGATTTTCTTGTATATACACATTTAGCAATCGACATCGAAATGCTTCAAATCATTAGTTTAACATATTTAAGTTAACAAACCTACTTTAACGCACTGAAGTTAACACAAAGCCATGTCGGCATAACGGAAGTGCATGAAGAAGAATTCCGTAATCTTCTGTTTAGGTATAAATTCGATTTTTTTGTATATACACATTTAGCAATCGATATCGAAATGTTTCAAATCACTAGTTTAACATATTTAAGTTAATTAGCCTTTTTTAACGCACTGAAGTTAACATAAAGCCAAAACGGCATAACAGCAGTGCATGTAGAAGAATTCCATTATCATATATTTAGGTATAAAGTCGATTTTCTTGTATATACACATTTAGCAATCTATATCGAAATGCCTCAAATCATTAGTTTGACATATTTAAGTTAACTAACCTTCCTTATATTACTGATGTCTACAAACGCCTTAACGGCATAACGGCAAAGCATTTAGAAGAATTACGTCGTCTTATATTTAGGTATAAAGTCGATTTTCTTGTATATACTCATTTAGCAATCGATACCGAAATGCTTCAAATCATTAGTTTAGCATATTTAAGTTAATTAACCCTCTTTATCTTACTGAAGTCTACAAAAGCCTTAACGGCATAACGGCAGTGCATTCAGAAGAATTCCGTTATCATATATTTAGGTATAAAGTCGATTTTCTTGTATATACACATTTAGCAATCGATATCGAAATGCTTAAAATTATTAGTTTAACATATTTAAGTTAATAAACCTTCTTTAACGAACTGAAGTTGGCATAAATCCATGGCGGCATAACGGCAGTGCATTTTGAATAATTCCGTAATCTTATATTTAGGTATAAAGTCGATTTTGTTGTACATACACATTTAGCAATCGATATAGAAATGCTTTGAATTATTAGTTTAACATATTTAAGTTAATTAACCTTCTTTATCTTACTGAATTCTACAAAAGCCTTAACGGCATAACGGTAGTGCAATCAGAAAAATTCCGTAATCTTTACTTAGGTATAAAGTCGATTTTCTTGTATATACTCATTTAGCAATCGATATCGAAATGCTTCAAATCATTAGTTTAACGTATTTAAGCTAATTAACCCTCTTTATCTTACTGAAATCTACAAAAGCCTTAACGGCATAACGGGAAAGCATTAAGAAGAATTCCGTAATCTTATATTTAGGTATAAAGACGATTTCCTTGTATATACTCATTTAGCAATCGATATCGAAATGCTTTAAATCATTAGTTTAACATATTTGGGTTAATAAACCTTCTTAAACGAACTGAAGTTGGCATAAATCCATTCCGGCATAACGGCAGTGCATTTAGAATAATCCCGTAATCTTATATTTAGGTATAAAGTCGATTTTCTTGTATATACGCATTTAGCAATCGATATCGAAATGCTTCAAATCATTAGTTTAACATATTTATGTTAATTAACCTTCTTTATCTTACTGAAGTTTACATAAAGCCATAACGGTATAACGGCAGTGCATTTGGGAGACTTTCGTAATCTTATATTTAGGTATAAAGTCGATTTTGTTGTATATACACATTTAGCAATCGATATCGAAATGCCTCAAATCATTAGTTTAACTTATTTAAGTTAATTGACCTTCTTTAACATATTGAAGTTGATATAAAGCCATGGCGGCATAACGACAGTACATTTGGAAGAATTCCGTAATCTTATATTTAGGTATAAAGTCGATTTTCTTGTATATACCCATTTAGCAATCGATATCGAAATGCCTCAAATCATTAGTTTAACATATTTAAGTTAATTAACCCTCTTTATCTTACTGAAGTCTACGGCATAACGGCAGTGCATTTAGAATAATTCCGTAATCTTATATTTAGGTATAAAGTCGATTTTGTTGTACATACACATTTACCAATCGATATAGAAATGCTTCAAATCATTAGTTTAACATATTTAAGTTAATTAACCCTCTTTATCTTACTGAAGTCTACGGCATAACGGCAATGCATGTAGAAGAATTCCGTAATCTTATATTCAGGTATAAAGTCGATTTTCTTGTATATACTCATTTAGCAATCGATATCGAAATGCTTCAAATCATTAGTTTGACATATTTAAGTTAACAAACCTACTTTAACGCACTGAAGTTAACACAAAGCCATGGCGGCATAACGGCAGTGCATGTAGAAGAAATCCGTAATCTTATATTTAGGTATATATTCGATTTTTTTGTATATAAACATTTAGCAATCGATATCTAAATGCTTCAAATCATAAGTTTAACATATTTAAGTACATAAACCTTTTTTAACGTATTGAAGTTGATATAAAGAAGAGGTGGCATAACGACAGTACATTTGGAAGAATTCCGTAATCTTATATTTAGGTATAAAATCGATTTTCTTGTATATGTGCATTAAGCAATCGATATCGAAATTCCAAATAACTGGTTTAACATATTTAAGTTAATAAACCTTCTTTAACTAACTGAAGTTATCATAAAGCCATAACGGTATAACGGCAGTGCATTTGGAAGAATTCCGTAATCTTATATTTCGGTATAAAGTTGATTTTGTTGTATATATGCATTTAGCAATCGATTTCGAAAATCGTCAAATCATTACTTTAACATATTTAAGTTAATAAAGCTTCTTTAACGCACTGAAATTTACATAAAGCCATGGCGGCATAACGGCAGTGCATTTAGAAGAATTCCGTAAGCTTATATTTAGGTATAAAGTCGATTTTGTTGTATATACACATTTAGCAATCGATATCGAAATGCTTCAAATCATTAGTTTAACATATTCAAGTTAATTATCCCTCTAAAACATATTGAAGTTGATATAAAGCCATGGCGGCATAACGACAGGACATTTGGAAGAATTCCGTAATCTTATATTTAGGTACAAAGTCGATTTTGTTGAATATATGCATTTAGCAATCGATTTCGAAAATCTTCAAATCAATAGTTTAAACTATTTAAGTTAATTAACGCTCTTTATCTTACTGAAGTCTAAAAACGCCTTAACGGCATAACCGAAAAGCATTTAGAAGAATTACGTAATCTTATACTAGGTATAAAGTCGATTTTGTTGTACATACACATTTAGCAATCGATATCGAAATGCTTCAAATCATTAGTTTAACATATTTAAGTTAATAAAGCTTCTTTATCTTACTGAAGTTTACATAAAGCCATAACGGTATAACGGCAGTGCATTTGGGAGAATTTCGTAATCTTATATATAGGTATAAAGTCGATTTTCTTGTATATACGCATTTAGCAATCGATATCGAAATGCTTAAAATCATTAGTTTAACTTATTTAAGTTAATTAACCTTCTTTATCTTACTTAAGTTTACTTAAAGCCATACCGGTATAACGGCAGTGCATTTGGGAGAATTTCGTAATCTTATATTTAGGTATAAAGTTGATTTTTTTGTATATACCATTTAGCAATCGATAT
>CM050325.1:331537-347597 GCA_027475135.1 Bactrocera correcta
TTAACATATTTAAGTTAATAAACCTTCTTTAACGAACTGAAGTTGGCATAAATCCATGGCGGCATAACGGCAGTGCATTTTGAATAATTCCGTAATCTTATATTTAGGTATAAAGTCGTTTTTGTTGTACATACACATTTAGCAATCGATATAGAAATGCTTCAAATCAATAATTTAACATATTTAAGTTAATTAACCCTCTTTATCTTACTGAAGTCTACAAAAGCCTTAACGGCATAACGGAGGCCAAACAGAAAAATTCCGTAATCTTTATTTTGGTATAAAGTCGATTTTCTTGTATATACTCATTTAGCAATCGATATCGAAATGCTTCAAACATTAATTTAACTATTTAAGTTTAAATTTCCCTCTTTATCTTACTGAAATCTACAAAAGCCTTAACGGCATAACGGGAAAGGGATTAAAAAGAATTCCGTAATCTTTTTTAGGTATAAAGCGATTTTCTTGTATATACCATTTAGCAATCGATATCGAAATGCTTTAAAAAATTAGTTTAACATATTTAAGTTAATAAACCTTTTTTAAAAGAACTGAAGTTGGCATAAATCCATTGGGGGCATAACGGCAGTGCTTTAGAAAATTCCGTAATCTTATTTTAGGTATAAAGTCGATTTTTTTAATACCATTTAGCAATCGATATGAAATGCTTCAAATCATTAGTTTAACATATTTAAGTTAATTAACTTCTTTATCTTACTTAATTTACAAAAGCCTTTAAAGGATAACGGAGTGCAATTTGAAAATTTCCCAAAACTTTATTTTGGTATAAAGTCGATTTTTTGTATATACCATTTAGCAATCGATATCGAAATGCTTCAAAACATTAGTTTAACTATTTAAGTTTAAATTTCCCTCTTTATCTTACTGAAATCTACAAAAGCCTTAACGGCAAACGGAAGCATTAAAAAGAATTCCGTAATCTTATATTTAGGTATAAAGCGATTTTCTTGTATATACTCATTTAGCAATCGATATCGAAATGCTTTAAATCATTAGTTTAACATATTTAAGTTAATTAAAACCCCCCCTTTTTTTTACTGAAGTTCAAAACCTTCGGCATAACGGCAGTGCATTTAGAAAATTCCGTAATCTTATTTTAGGTATAAAGTCGATTTTCTTTATATACCATTTAGCAATCGATATCGAAATGCTTCAAATCATTAGTTTAACATATTTAAGTTAATTAACCTTCTTTATCTTACTTAAGTTTACATAAAGCCATAACGGATAACGGCAGTGCATTTGGGGGAATTTCGAAAACTTATATTTAGGTATAAAGTCGATTTTGTTGTATATACACATTTAGCAATCGATATCGAAATGCCCCAAATCATTAGTTTAACTTTTTTAAGTTAATAATCATTCTTAAACGAACTGAAGTTAACATAAAGCCATAACGGCATAACGGCAGTGCATTAAGAAGAATTCCTTAATCTTATATTTAGGTATAAAGTCAATTTTCTTGTATGTATATACCAATTTAGCAATCGATATCGAAATGCCTCAAATCATTAGTTTAAAATATTTAAGTTAATTAACCCTCTTTATCTTACTGAAGTCTACAAACGCCTTAACGGCATAACGGCAAGGCATTTAGAAGAATTACTTAATCTTATATTTAGGTATAAAGTCGATTTTCTTGTATATACTCATTTAGCAATCGACATCGAAATGCTTCAAATCATTAGTTTAACATATTTAAGTTAACAAACCTACTTTAACGCGCTGGAGTTAACACAAAGCCATGTCGGCATAACGGAAGTGCATGAAGAAGAATTCCGTAATCTTCTGTTTAGGTATTAATTCGATTTTTTTGTATATACACATTTAGCAATCGATATCGAAATGTTTCAAATCATTAGTTTAACATATTTAAGTTAATTAGCCTTTTTTAACGCACTGAAGTTAACATAAAGCCAAAACGGCATAACAGCAGTGCATGTAGAAGAATTCCATTATCATATATTAAGGTATAAAGTCGATTTTCTTGTATATACACATTTAGCAATCTATATCGAAATGCCTCAAATCATTAGTTTGACATATTTAAGTTAACTAACCCTCCTTATATTACTGAAGTCTACAAACGCCTTAACGGCATAACGGCAAAACATTTAGAAGAATTACGTCATCTTATATTTAGGTATAAAGTCGATTTTCTTGTATATACTCATTTAGCAATCGATATCGAAATGCTTCAAATCATTAGTTTAACATATTTAAGTTAATTAACCTTCTTAATCTTACTGAATTCTACAAAAGCCTTAACGGCATAACGGCAGTGCAATTTAGAAAAATTCCATAATCTTTACTTAGGTATAAAGTCGATTTTCTTGTATATACTCATTTAGCAATCGATATCGAAATGCTTAAAACATTAGTTTAACATATTTAAGCTTTAAATTTAAACCCCCTTTATCTTACTGAAATTACAAAAGCCATTTAAAGGCATAACGGCAAAGCATTAAGAAGAATTCCGTAATCTTATATTTAGGTATAAAGACGATTTTCTTGTATATACACATTTAGCAATCGATATCGAAATGCTTTAAATCATTAGTTTAACTTATTTAAGTTAATTAACCTTCTTTATCTTACTTAAGTTTACATAAATCCATTGCGGCATAACGGCAGTGCATTTAGAAGAATTCCGTTATCTTATATTTAGGTATAAAGTCGATTTTCTTGTATATACGCATTTAGCAATCGATATCGAAATGGCTCAAATCATTATTTTAACATATTTAAGTTAATTAACCTTCTTTAGCATATTGAAGTTGATATAAAGCCATGGCGGCATAACGACAGTACATTTGGAAGAATTCCTTAATCTTATATTTAGGTATAAAGTCGATTTTCTTGTATATACCCATTTAGCAATCGATATCGAAATGCCTCAAATCATTAGTTTAAAATATTTAAGTTAATTAACCCTCTTTATCTTACTGAAGTCTACAAACGCCTTAACGGCATAACGGCAAGGCATATAGAAGAATTACTTAATCTTATATTTAGGTATAAAGTCGATTTTCTTGTATATACTCATTTAGCAATCGACATCGAAATGCTTCAAATCATTAGTTTAACATATTTAAGTTAACAAACCTACTTTAACGCACTGAAGTTAACACAAAGCCATGTCGGCATAACGGAAGTGCATGAAGAAGAATTCCGTAATCTTCTGTTTAGGTATAAATTCGATTTTTTTGTATATACACATTAAGCAATCGATATCGAAAGGCTTCAAATCATTAGTTTAACATATTTAAGTTAATTAGCCTTTTTTGACGCACTGAAGTTAACATAAAGCCAAAACGGCATAACAGCAGTGCATGTAGAAGAATTCCGTTATCATATATTTAGGTATAAAGTCGATTTTCTTGTATATACACATTTAGCAATCGATATCGAAATGCCTCAAATCGTTAGTTTGACATATTTAAGTTAACTAACCCTCTTTATATTACTGAAGTCTACAAACGCCTTAACGGCATAACGGCAAAGCATTTAGAAGAATTACGTCATCTTATATTTAGGTATAAAGTCGATTTTCTTGTATATACTCATTTAGCAATCGATATCGAAATGCTTCAAATCATTAGTTTAACATATTTAAGTTAATTAACCCTCTTTATCTTACTGAAGTCTACAAAAGCCTTAACGGCATAACGGCAGTGCATTCAGAAGAATTCCGTTATCATATATTTAGGTATAAAGTCGATTTTCTTGTATATACACATTTAGCAATCGATATCGAAATGCTTAAAAATATTAGTTTAACATATTTAAGTTAATAAACCTTCTTTAACGAACTGAAGTTGGCATAAATCCATGGCGGCATAACGGCAGTGCATTTTGAATAATTCCGTAATCTTATATTTAGGTATAAAGTCGTTTTTGTTGTACATACACATTTAGCAATCGATATAGAAATGCTTCAAATCATTAGTTTAACATATTTAAGTTAATTAACCCTCTTTATCTTACTGAATTCTACAAAAGCCTTAACGGCATAACGGTAGTGCAATCAGAAAAATTCCGTAATCTTTACTTAGGTATAAAGTCGATTTTCTTGTATATACCCATTTAGCAATCGATATCGAAATGCTTCAAATCATAAGTTTAACATATTTAAGCTAATTAACCCTCTTTATCTTACTGAAATCTACAAAAGCCTTAACGGCATAACGGCAGTGCATTTTGAAGAATTCCGTAATCTTATATTTAGGTATAAAGTCGCTTTTCTTGTATATACTCATTTAGCAATCGATATCGAAATGCTTTAAATCATTAGTTTAACATATTTAAGTTAATAAACCTTCTTTAACGAACTGAAGTTGGCATAAATCCATTGCGGCATAACGGCAGTGCATTTAGAATAATTTCGTAATCTTATATTTAGGTATAAAGTCGATTTTGTTGTATATACGCATTAAGCAATCGATATCGAAATGGCTCAAATCATTATTTTAACATATTTAAGTTAATTAACCTTCTTTAGCATATTGAAGTTGATATAAAGCCATGGCGGCATAACGACAGTACATTTGGAAGAATTCCTTAATCTTATATTTAGGTATAAAGTCGATTTTCTTGTATATACCCATTTAGCAATCGATATCGAAATGCCTCAAATCATTAGTTTAAAATATTTAAGTTAATTAACCCTCTTTATCTTACTGAAGTCTACAAACGCCTTAACGGCATAACGGCAAGGCATATAGAAGAATTACTTAATCTTATATTTAGGTATAAAGTCGATTTTCTTGTATATACTCATTTAGCAATCGACATCGAAATGCTTCAAATCATTAGTTTAACATATTTAAGTTAACAAACCTACTTTAACGCACTGAAGTTAACACAAAGCCATGTCGGCATAACGGAAGTGCATGAAGAAGAATTCCGTAATCTTCTGTTTAGGTATAAATTCGATTTTTTTGTATATACACATTAAGCAATCGATATCGAAAGGCTTCAAATCATTAGTTTAACATATTTAAGTTAATTAGCCTTTTTTGACGCACTGAAGTTAACATAAAGCCAAAACGGCATAACAGCAGTGCATGTAGAAGAATTCCGTTATCATATATTTAGGTATAAAGTCGATTTTCTTGTATATACACATTTAGCAATCGATATCGAAATGCCTCAAATCGTTAGTTTGACATATTTAAGTTAACTAACCCTCTTTATATTACTGAAGTCTACAAACGCCTTAACGGCATAACGGCAAAGCATTTAGAAGAATTACGTCATCTTATATTTAGGTATAAAGTCGATTTTCTTGTATATACTCATTTAGCAATCGATATCGAAATGCTTCAAATCATTAGTTTAACATATTTAAGTTAATTAACCCTCTTTATCTTACTGAAGTCTACAAAAGCCTTAACGGCATAACGGCAGTGCATTCAGAAGAATTCCGTTATCATATATTTAGGTATAAAGTCGATTTTCTTGTATATACACATTTAGCAATCGATATCGAAATGCTTAAAAATATTAGTTTAACATATTTAAGTTAATAAACCTTCTTTAACGAACTGAAGTTGGCATAAATCCATGGCGGCATAACGGCAGTGCATTTTGAATAATTCCGTAATCTTATATTTAGGTATAAAGTCGTTTTTGTTGTACATACACATTTAGCAATCGATATAGAAATGCTTCAAATCATTAGTTTAACATATTTAAGTTAATTAACCCTCTTTATCTTACTGAATTCTACAAAAGCCTTAACGGCATAACGGTAGTGCAATCAGAAAAATTCCGTAATCTTTACTTAGGTATAAAGTCGATTTTCTTGTATATACTCATTTAGCAATCGATATCGAAATGCTTCAAATCATTAGTTTAACATATTTAAGCTAATTAACCCTCTTTGTCTTACTGAATTCTACAAAAGCCTTAACGGCATAACGGTAGTGCAATCAGAAAAATTCCGTAATCTTTACTTAGGTATAAAGTCGATTTTCTTGTATATACTCATTTAGCAATCGATATCGAAATGCTTCAAATCATTAGTTTAACATATTCAAGCTAATTAACCCTCTTTATCTTACTGAAATCTACAAAAGCCCTAACGGCATAACGGGAAAGCATTTAGAAGAATTCCGTAATCTTATATTTAGGTATAAAGTCGATTTTCTTGTATATACTCATTTAGCAATCGATATCGAAATGCTTCAAATCATTAGTTTGACATATTTAAGTTAACAAACCTACTTTAACGCACTGAAGTTAACACAAAGCCGTGGCGGCATAACGGCAGTGCATGTAGAAGAAATCCGTAATCTTATATTAAGTATAAGTTCGATTTTTTTGTATATACACATTTATCAATCGATATAGAAATGCTTCAAATCATTAGTTTAACATATTTAAGTTAATTAACCCTCTTTATCTTACTGGAGTCTACAAAAGCCTTAACGGCATAACGGCAGTGCCATCAGAAAAATTCCGTAATCTTTATTTAGGTATAAAGTCGATTTTCTTGTATATACTCATTTAAAAATCGATATCGAAATGCTTCAAATCATAAGTTTAACATATTTAAGCTAATTAACCCTCTTTATCTTACTAAAGTCTACAAAAGCCTTAACGGCATAACGGCAGTGCATTTTGAAGAATTCCGTAATCTTATATTTAGGTATAAAGTCGCTTTTCTTGTATATACTCATTTAGCAATCGATATCGAAATGCTTTATATCATTAGTTTAACATATTTAACCCATATAATCCCAACTTTTTTCTAGAAAAATTTTGAAGGAAAGAAAGCAATTGCGGTTAGCTATGAGACACCAGTAACCAAGCGCTTAAGGCCTTTCATTCATATCTCTCGTAGTTTTTGAGAAAATAGCCGCCCCAAAAATGGGGCGCTGGCCACATCAGGGAGCACTAAGTATATACAATATAGTTCAGTTAATACTTAATGTGATTTCAGTTTTATTAAAGAAAATTATAAATTTAATTCAGATTCCACTTTTTAATTTTGAATTAAAATAAATATAAATAAAATTATGAATGGAAAGCCTTAAAACAGTTTGTGTGACATCCAACATCACATTTTCGACACTTTTTAGTTGTGTTTTTATTTGAGTTGCAATTGAAATTATTTTTGTAATTTTTGATGATAGCTACCCCTCCGTTTGGATTTTATGCTTTGAAGTGCCTCCAAAGGTGCTTTTTCGACGCGATTTGCTCGAACAGTGCCAGTTCCCTGATGTCCAGATACCTTCAGTGCTGTTAGCAAACGAATCGACGTAAAAAAATTATTGATGTTGACGTGGACTTTAAACCCATTTGGTAGTTTAGACAGCAAATTCGTAACAACGGACCCACCAACTCCTAGCTCGGGATTAGTATTACCGGTGAAGGCTCCTTGATTAGGTTCAGCTTGAATCAAATACCCTAGGCAAGTTGCCATGCACCAAATCTTATAACCAAATCGGATTGGTTTTCCATGGATATGTTGTTTTGTGCTATGGCGGCCGTAATATGGTACCATGGATTCATCTATACTTACATTCTAAAGCGCGGAAAATATCTTATCCAATTTGCGTTAAGTTTATCCCACAATGGGCGAACCTTTGTAAACTTATCTCCCTGATCTAATAATGTATTGTCGCTTACGTGCATATATTTTAAAATTTGCTCGAACCGAAATCTTGTCATAGAGTTGGCAACAACAGGGTGATATGCATTAGCACCTGTGTCCCAAAACATTCGCTGTCTTGCATAGGAACAACAGCCACTCAGCAAAAATATAGCAATTACAAGACGCATTTCTTCGCGCGTTACGTCAAACTGGTCGTTCCCCTCGTAAGCGGCATACTTTTTCGAGTTAAGTACTATCAGGTCTACTAACTCGTCATAATAAAATAGTTCAAACCACTCCACAGGGCTCCGAGAGTCGTTGAGAAAGTCAGGTTCAGTCCAAGTTTCCCTCTCATACGTTGGAAGATCCTTGTCCTCCCACTCTCTATCTGGCAGAGGTTTTTTCTTTGATTTTCTCACTTGGGCCTGATTCCGAATATTTTTAGTTCAGATAAAGGAACATTGTCATCACTGTCGTCCGAATTAGGCTGATTTTCCCGCCCAAAAAATTCATGCTTCAATCCACCACCACCTTGTCTAACTATTTGCAACTGCCCTTCAGCTCGTAGCTGATTTCCAGAGAGATGATTAACGTTTCCTGCTTCGGCGTCATCTTCGTCACTGTCACCATCACTTAGCATGTGATTTTCAGGAGGGCAAAGGTAAACAGAAGCATTTATAATATCTTCTCCATTCTCCAATATATCGACTATGTCACAACAGTTAACCTGAATAGTGAGTTTCAGTTACGGAATTTCCGTAAAATATAAAAAACGCAGAAAAAAAGAAATCGGAAAGAAAAAATGTGTCATACATTTACTGAAAATTAACAAATGTGAACAAAAAGTTTATGAAAAAACATGTGGGCATATGTGCTCAGCGCCCCAAAAATGGGGCGTCACAAAATATCTCTTACAAAACTTCACAGAACCAATAAAAACCACTTTTGACTTTACTTTTCCACTCAACAAAGATAAATTTATAAACTTTAACAAAAAAAATCACAACTTGAAGATATAACAACATAAACTTACTTATTATTTCGCGACATCGTAAATTGTACAAAACACCAAATTTCTTTCACACGTTTGAAAAACAAAGTGAGGTTATGGTGTAAACCAAACAAATGATAGTGTTGCCGCTTAATCTAAAAATATGTAGCTAAAGGATTTTGCGGTAATAGACAATTACGTTTTTTAATAACTAAAATAAACTAAGCGTTTTAAAAATGGGGCGCTGGGATTATATGGGTTAAGTTAATAAACCTTCTTTAACGAACTGAAGTTGGCATAAATCCATTGCGGCATAACGGCAGTACATTTAGAAAAATTTCGTAATCTTATATTTAGGTATAAAGAAGGTTTTCTTGTATATATGCATTTAGCAATCGATTTCGAAAATCTTCAAATCACTAGTTTAACATACTTAAGTTAATAAACCTTCTTTAACGAACAGAAGTTAACATAAAGCCATAACTGCATAACGGCAGTGCATTTAGAAGAATTCCGTAATCTTATATTTAGGTATAAAGTCGATTTTCTTGTATATACACATTTAGCAATTGATATCGAAATGCCTCAAATCATTAGTTTAATATATTTAAGTTAATTAACCCTCTTTACTCTACTGAAGTCTACAAACGCCTTAACGGCATAACGGCAAAGCATTTAGAAGAATTCCGTAATCTTATATTTAGGTATAAATTCGATTTTCTTGTATATACTCATTTAGCAATCGATATCGAAATGCTTCAAATAAAAAGATTGACATATTTAAGATAACAAGCCTACTTTAACGCACTTAAGTTAACACAAAGCCATGGCGGCATAACGGCAGTGCATTTAGAAGAATTCCGTAAACTTATATTTCGGTATAAAGTCGAATTTTTGTATAAACACATTTAGCAATCGATATCGAAATGCTTCAAATCATTAGTTCAACATATTTAAATTAATTATCCTTCTAAAACATATTGAAGTTGATATAAAGCCATGGCGGCATAACGACAGTACATTTGGAAGAATTCCGTAATCTTATATTTAGGTAGAAAGTCGATTTTCTTGTATATATGCATTAAGCAATCGATTTCGAAATGCCTCAAATAACTAGTGTAACATATCTAAATTAATAATCATTCTTTAACGAACCGAAGTTAACATAAAGCCATAACGGCATAACGGCAGTGCATTTAGAAGAATTCCTTAATCTTATATTTAGGTATAAAGTCGATTTTCTTGTATATACAAATTTAGCAATCGATATCGAAATGCCTCGAATCATTAGTTTAACATATTTAAGTTAATTAACCCTCTTTACCCTACTGAAGTCTACAAACGCCTTAACGGCATAACGGCAAGGCATTTAGAAGAATTACTTAATCTTATATTTAGGTATAAAGTCGATTTTCTTGAATATACACATTTAGCAATCGATATCGAAATGCCTCAAATCATTAGTTTGACATATTTAAGTTAACTAACCCTCTTTATATTACTGAAGTCTACAAAAGCCTTAACGGCATTACGGCAGTGCATTCAGAAGAATTCCGTTATCATATATTTAGGTATAAAGTCGATTTTGTTGTATATACACATTTAGCAATCGATATCGAAATGCTTTAAATCATTAGTTTAACATATTTAAGTTAATAAACCTTCTTAAACGAACTGAAGTTGGCATAAATCCATTGCGGCATAACGGCAGTGCATTTAGAATAATTCCGTAATCTTATATTTAGGTATAAAGTCGATTTTCTTGTATATACGCATTTAGCAATCGATATCGAAATGCTTCAAATCATTAGTTTAACATATTTATGTTAATTATCCTTCTTTATCTTACTGAAGTTTACATAAAGCCATAACGGTATAACGGCAGTGCATTTGGGAGAATTTCGTAATCTTATATATAGGTATAAAGTCGATTTTCTTGTATATACGCATTTAGCAATCGATATCGAAATGCTTAAAATCATTAGTTTAACATATTTAAGTTAATTAACCTTCTTTATCTTACTTAAGTTTACATAAAGCCATAACGGTATAACGGCAGTGCATTTGGGAGACTTTCGTTATCTTATATTTAGGTATAAAGTCGATTTTGTTGTATATACACATTTAGCAATCGACATCGAAATGCCTCAAATCATTAGTTTAACTTATTTAAGTTAATTGACCTTCTTTAACATATTGAAGTTGATATAAAGCCATGGCGGCATAACGACAGTACATTTGGAAGAATTCCGTAATCTTATATTTAGGTATAAAGTCGATTTTCTTGTATATACCCATTTAGCAATCGATGTCGAAATGCCTCAAATCATTAGTTTAACATATTTAAGTTAATTAACCCTCTTTATCTTACTGAAGTCTACGGCATAACGGCAGTGCATTTAGAATAATTCCGTAACCTTATAGGTAGGTAAAAAGTCGATTTTGTTGTACATACACATTTACCAATCGATACAGAAATGCTTCAAATCATTAGTTTAACACATTTAAGTTAATTAACCCTCTTTATCTTACTGAAGTCTACAAAAGCCTTAACGGCATGACGGCAGTGCCATCAGAAAAAATCCGTAATCTTTATTTAGGTATAAAGTCGATTTTCTTGTATATACTCATTTAGCAATCGATATCGAAATGCTTCAAATCATAAGTTTAACATATTTAAGCTAATTAACCCTCTTTATCTTACTAAAGTCTACAAAAGCCTTAACGGCATAACGGCAGTGCATTTTGAAGAATTCCGTAATCTTATATTTAGGTATAAAGTCGCTTTTCTTGTATATACTCATTTAGCAATCGATATCGAAATGCTTCAAATCATTAGTTTAACATATTTAAGTTAATAAACCTTCTTTAACGAACTGAAGTTGGCATAAATCCATTGCGGCATAACGGCAGTGCATTTAGAATAATTTCGTAATCTTATATTTAGGTATAAAGTCGATTTTGTTGTATATACACGTTTAGCAATCGATATCGAAATGGATCAAATCATTATTTTAACATATTTAAGTTAGTTAACTTTCTTTAACATATTGAAGTTGATATAAAGCCATGGCGGCATAACGACAGTACATTTGGAAGAATTCCGTAATCTTATATTTAGGTATAAAGTCGATTTTCTTGTATATACCCATTTGGCAATCGATATCGAAATGCCTCAAATCATTAGTTTAACATGTTTAAGTTAATTAACCCTCTTTATCTTACTGAAGTCTACGGCATAACGGCAATGCATGTAGAAGAATTCCGTAATCTTATATTTAGGTATAAAGTCGATTTTGTTGTATATACACATTTAGCAATCGATATCGAAATGCTTCAAATCATTAGTTTAACATATTCAAGTTAATTATCCTTCTAAAACATATGGAAGTTGATATAAAGCCATGGCGGCATAACGACAGTACATTTGGAAGAATTCCGTAATCTTATATTTAGGTATAAAGTCGATTTTGTTGAATATATGCATTTAGCAATCGATTTCGAAAATCTTCAAATCAATAGTTTAAAATATTTAAGTTAATTAACCCTCTTTATCTTACTGAAGTCTAAAAACGCCTTAACGGCATAACCGAAAAGCATTTAGAAGAATTACGTAATCTTATACTTGGTATAAAGTCGATTTTCTTGTATATGCTCATTTAGCAATCCATATCTAAATGCTTCAAATCATAAGTTTAACATATTTAAGTAAATAAAACTTTTTTAACGTATTGAAGTTGATATAAAGAAGAGGTGGCATAACGACAGTACATTTGGAAGAATTCCGTAATCTTATATTTAGGTATAAAGTCGATTTTCTTGTATATGTGCATTAAGCAATCGATATCGAAATGTCAAATAACTGGTTTAACATATTTAAGTTAATAAACCTTCTTTAACTAACTGAAGTTATCATAAAGCCATAACGGTATAACGGCAGTGCATTTGGAAGAATTCCTTAATCTTATATTTAGGTATAAAGTTGATTTTGTTGTATATATGCATTAAGCAATCGATTTCGAAAATCTTCAAATCATTAGTTTAACATATTTAAGTTAATAAAGCTTCTTTAACGCACTGAAATTTACATAAAGCCATGGCGGCATAACGGCAGTGCATTTAGAAGAATTCCGTAAGCTTATATTTAGGTATAAAGTCGATTTTCTTGTATATACACATTTAGCAACCGATATCGAAATGCCTCAAATCATTAGTTTGACATATTTAAGTTAATTAACCTCTTTATATTACTGAAGTCTACAAACGCCTTAACAGCATAACGGCAAAGCATTTAGAAGAATTACGTCATCTTATATTTAGGTATAAAGTCGATTTTCTTGCATATACTCATTTAGCAATCGATATCGAAATGCTTCAAATCATTGGTTTAACATATTTAAGTTAATTAACCCTCTTTATCTTACTGAAGTCTACAAAAGCCTTAACGGCATAACGGTAGTGCAATCAGAAAAATTCCGTAATCTTTACTTAGGTATAAAGTCGATTTTCTTGTATATACTCATTTAGCAATCGATATCGAAATGCTTCAAATCATTAGTTTAACGTTTTTAAGCTAATTAACCCTCTTTATCTTACTGAAATCTACAAAAGCCTTAACCCGGGATAACGGGAAAGCATTAAGAAGAATTCCGTTATCATATATTTAGGTATAAAGTCGATTTTCTTGTATATACACATTTAGCAATCGATATCAAAATGCCTCAAATCATTAGTTTGAAATATTTAAGTTAACTAACCCTCTTTATATTACTGAAGTCTACAAACGCCTTAACGGCATAACAGCAAAGCATTTAGAAGAATTACGTCATCTTATATTTAGGTATAAAGTCGATTTTCTTGTATATACTCATTTAGCAATCGATATCGAAATGCTTCAAATCATTAGTTTAACATATTTAAGTTAATTAACCCTCTTTATCTTACTGAAGTCTACAAAAGCCTTAACGGCATAACGGCAGTGCATTGAGAAGAATTCCGTTATCATATATTTAGGTATAAAGTCGATTTTCTTGTATATACACATTTAGCAATCGATATCGAAATGCTTAAAATTATTAGTTTAACATATTTAAGTTAATAAACCTTCTTTAACGAACTGAAGTTGGCATAAATCCATTGCGGCATAACGGCAGTGCATTTAGAATAATTCCGTAATCTTATATTTAGGTATAAAGTCGATTTTCTTGTATATACGCATTTAGCAATCGATATCGAAATGCTTCAAATCATTAGTTTAACATATTTATGTTAATTAACCTTCTTTATCTTACTGAAGTTTACATAAAGCTATAAGGGTATAACGTCAGTGCATTTGGGAGAATTTCGTAATCTTATATATCGGTATAAAGTCGATTTTCTTGTATATACGCATTTAGCAATCGATATCGAAATGCTTAAAATCATTAGTTTAACATATTTAAGTTAATTAACCTTCTTTATCTTACTTAAGTTTACATAAAGCCATAACGGTATAACGGCAGTGCATTTGGGAGACTTTCGTAATCTTATATATAGGTATAAAGTCGATTTTGTTGTATATACACATTTAGCAATCGATATCGAAATGCCTCAAATCATTAGTTTAACTTATTTAAGTTAATTGACCTTCTTTAACATATTGAAGTTGATATAAAGCCATGGCGGCATAACGACAGTACATTTGGAAGAATTCCGTAATCTTATATTTAGGTATAAAGTCGATTTTCTTGTATATACCCATTTAGCAATCGATATCGAAATGCCTCAAATCATTAGTTTAACATATTTAAGTAAATTAACCCTCTTTATCTTACTGAAGTCTACGGCATAACGGCAGTGCATTTAGAATAATTCCGAAATCTTATAGTTAGGTATAAAGTCGATTTTGTTGTACATACACATTTACCAATCGATATAGAAATGCTTCAAATCATTAGTTTAACATACTTAAGTTAATTTACCCTCTTTATCTTACTGAAGTCTACAAAAGCCTTAACGGCATAACGGCAGTGCCATCAGAAAAATTCCGTAATCTTTATTTAGGTATAAAGTCGATTTTCTTGTATATACTCATTCAGCAATCGATATCGAAATGCTTCAAATCATAAGTTTAACATATTTAAGCTAATTAACCCTCTTTATCTTACTAAAGTCTACAAAAGCCTTAACGGCATAACGGCAGTGCATTTTGAAGAATTCCGTAATCTTATATTTAGGTATAAAGTCGCTTTTCTTGTATATACTCATTTAGCAATCGATATCGAAATGCTTCAAATCATTAGTTTAACATATTTAAGTTAATAAACCTTCTTTAACGAACTGAAGTTGGCATAAATCCATGGCGGCATAACGGCAGTGCATTTGGAAGAATTCCGTAATCTTATATTTAGGTATAAAGTCGATTTTGTTGAATATATGCATTTAGCAATCGATTTCGAAAATCTTCAAATCAATAGTTTAAAATATTTAAGTTAATTAACCCTCTTTATCTTACTGAAGTCTAAAAACGCCTTAACGGCATAACCGAAAAGCATTTAGAAGAATTACGTAATCTTATACTAGGTATAAAGTCGATTTTCTTGTATATACTCATTTAGCAATCCATATCGAAATGCTTCAAATCATTTGTTTAACATATATAAGTTAACAAACCTACTTTAACGCACTGAAGTTAACACAAAGCCCTGGCGGCATAACGGCAGTGCATGTAGAAGAATTCCGTAATCTTCTATTTAGGCATAAAATTTGATTTTTTTGTATATACACATTTAGCTATCGATATCGAAATGCCTCAAATCATTAGTTTAACATATTTAAGTTAATTAACCTTCTTTAAAGAACAGAAGTTAACATAAAGCCATAAAGGCATAACGGCAGTGCATTAAGAATTATTCCGTGATCTTATATTTAGGTATATAGTCGATTTTCTTGTATTTACATATTTTGCAATCGATATCGAAATGCCTCAAATCATTAGTTGAAAATATTTAACTTAATTAACCCTCTTTATCTTACTGAAGTCTAAAAACGCCTTAACGGCATAACGGCAAAGCATTTAGAAGAACTACGTAATCTTGTATTTAGGTATAAAGTCGATTTTCTTTTATATATTCATTTAGCAATCAATATCGAAATGCTTCAAATCATTAGTTTAACATATTTAAGTTAATTAACCTTCTTTAACGAACGTAAAGCCATATCGGCATAACGGCAGTGCATTTAGAATAATTTCGTAATCTTATATTTAGGTATAAAGTCGATTTTGTTGTATATACACATTTAGCAATCGAAATGCTTCAAATCATTAGTTTAACATATTTAAGTTAACAAACCTACTTTAACGCACTGAAGTTAACACAAAACCATGTCGGCATAACGGAAGTGCATGTAGAAGAATTCCGTTATCATATATTTAGGTATAAAGTCGATTTTCTTGTATACACTCATTT
>CM050325.1:348597-364405 GCA_027475135.1 Bactrocera correcta
AAGTCGATTTTCTTGTATATACCCATTTAGCAATCGATATCGAAATGCCTCAAATCATTAGTTTAAAATATTTAAGTTAATTAACCCTCTTTATCTTACTGATGTATACAAACGCCTTAACGGCATAACGGCAAGGCATTTGAAAGAATTACTTAATCTTATATTTAGGTATAAAGTCGATTTTCTTGTATATACTCATTTAGCAATCGACATCGAAATGCTTCAAATCATTAGTATAACATATTTAAGTTAATAAACTTTCTTTAACGAACTGAAGCTGGCATAAATCCATTGGGCATAGAATAATTTCGTAATCTTATGTTTAGGTATAAAGTCGATTTTGTTGTATATACACATTTAGCAATCGATATCGAAATGGCTCAAATCATTATTTTAACATATTTAAGTTAATTAACCTTCATGGCGGCATAACGACAGTACATTTGGGAGAATTCCTTAATCTTATATTTAGGTATAAAGTCGATTTTCTTGTATATACCCATTTAGCAATCGATATCGAAATGCCTCAAATCATTAGTTTAAAATATTTAAGTTAATTAACCCTCTTTATCTTACTGATGTATACAAACGCCTTAACGGCATAACGGCAAGGCATTTGAAAGAATTACTTAATCTTATATTTAGGTATAAAGTCGATTTTCTTGTATATACTCATTTAGCAATCGACATCGAAATGCTTCAAATCATTAGTTTAACATATTTAAGTTAACAAACCTACTTTAACGCACTGAAGTTAACACAAAGCCATGTCGGCATAACGGAAGTGCATGAAGAAGAATTCCGTAATCTTCTGTTTAGGCATAAATTCGATTTTTTTGTATATACACATTTAGCAATCGATATCGAAAGGCTTCAAATCATTAGTTTAACATATTTAAGTTAATTAGCCTTTTTTAACGCACTGAAGTTAACATAAAGCCAAAACGGCATAACAGCAGTGCATGTAGAAGAATTCCGTTATCATATATTTAGGTATAAAGTCGACTTTCTTGTATATACACATTTAGCAATCGATATCGAAATGCCTCAAATCATTAGTTTAACATATTTAAGTTAACTAACCCTCTTTATATTACTGAAGTCTACAAACGCCTTAACGGCATTACGGCAAAGCATTTAGAAGAATTACGTCGTCTTATATTTAGGTATAAAGTCGATTTTCTTGTATATACTCATTTAGCAATCGATATCGAAATGCTTCAAATCATTAGTTTAACATATTTAAGTTAATTAACCCTCTTTATCTTACTGAAGTCTACAAAAGCCTTAACGTCATAACGGCAGTGCAAGTCGATTTTCTTGTATATACAAACTTAGCAATCGATAACGAAATGCTTCGAGTCATTAGTTTAACATATTTAAGTTAATTAACCTTCTTTATCTTACTGAAGTTTACATAAAGCCGTAACGGTATAACGGCAGTGCATTTGGAAGAATTTTGTAATCTTATATTTAGGTATAAAGTCGTTTTTGTTGTACATACACATTTAGCAATCGATATAGAAATGCTTCAAATCATTAGTTTAACATATTTAAGTTAATCAACCCTCTTTATCTTACTGAATTCTACAAAAGCCTTAACGGCATAACGGTAGTGCAATCAGAAAAAATTTCCCTAATCTTTACTTAGGTATAAAGTCGATTTTCTTGTATATACTCATTTAGCAATCGATATCGAAATGCTTCAAATCATTAGTTTAACATATTTAAGCTAATTAACCCTCTTTATCTTACTGAAATCTACAAAAGCCTTAACGGCATAACGGGAAAGCATTTAGAATAATTTCCCTAATCTTATATTTAGGTATAAAGTCGATTTTCTTGTATATACGCATTTAGCAATCGATATCGAAATGCTTCAAATCATTAGTTTAACATATTTAAGTTAATAAAGCTTCTTTTTCCTACTGAAGTTTACATAAAGCCATAACGGTATAACGGCAGTGCATTTGAGAGAATTTCGTAATCTTATATTTAGGTATAAAGTCGATTTTCTTGTATATACGCATTTAGCAATCGATATCGAAATGCTTAAAATCATTAGTTTAACTTATTTAAGTTAATTAACCTTCTTTATCTTACTTAAGTTTACATAAAGCCATACCGGTATAACGGCAGTGCATTTGGGAGAATTTCGTAATCTTATATTTAGGTATAAAGTTGATTTTGTTGTATATACTCATTTAGCAATCGATATCGAAATGCCTCAAATCATTAGTTTAACATATTTAAGTTAATTAACCCTCTTTATCTTACTGAAGTCTACAAACGCCATAACGGCATAACGGCAAAGCATTTAGAAGAATTACGTAATCTTATATTTAGGTATAAATTCGATTTTCTTGTATATACTCATTTAGCAATCGATATCGAAATGCTTTAAATCATTAGATTGACATATTTAAGTTAACAAGCCTACTTTAACGCACTTAAGTTAACACAAAGCCATGGCGGCATAACGGCAGTGCATTAAGAAGAATTCCGTAAACTTATATTTAGGTATAAAGTCGAATTTTTGTATATACTCATTTAGCAATCGATATCGAAATGCTTCAAATCATTAGTTTAACATATTTAAATTAATTATCCTTCTAAAACATATTAAAGTTGATATAAAGCCATGGCGGCATAACGACAGTACATTTGGAAGAATTCCGTAATCTTATATTTAGGTAGAAAGTCGATTTTCTTGTATATATGCATTAAGCAATCGATTTCGAAATGCCTCAAATAACTAGTGTAACATATCTATATTAATAATCATTCTTAAACGAACTGAAGTTGACATAAAGCCATAACGGCATAACGGCAGTGCATTTAGAAGAATTCCTTAATCTTATATTTAGGTATAAAGTCGATTTTCTTGTATATACCCATTTAGCAATCGATATCGAAATGCCTCAAATCATTAGTTTAAAATATTTAAGTTAATTAACCCTCTTTATCTTACTGAAGTCTACAAACGCCTTAACGGCATAACGGCAAGGCATTTAGAAGAATTACTTAATCTTATATTTAGGTATAAAGTCGATTTTCTTGTATATATGCATTTAGCAATCGACATCGAAATGCTTCAAATCATTAGTTTAACATATTTAAGTTAACAAACCTACTTTAACGCGCTGAAGTTAACACAAAGCCATGTCGGCATAACGGAAGTGCATGAAGAAGAATTCCGTAATCTTAAATTTAGGTATAAAGTCGATTTTTTTGCATATACACATTTAGCAATCGATATCGAAATGCTTCAAATCATTAGTTTAACATATTTAAGTTAATTAGCCTTTTTTAACGCACTGAAGTTAACATAAAGCCAAAACGGCATAACAGCAGTGCATGTAGAAGAATTCCGTTATCACATATTTAGGTATAAATTCGATTTTCTTGTATATACACATTTTGCAATCGATATCGAAATGCCTCAAAACATTAGTTTGACATATTTAAGTTAACTAACCCTCTTTGTATTACTGAAGTCTACAAACGCCTTAACGGCATAACGGCAAAGCATTTAGAAGAATTACGTCATCTTATATTTAGGTATAAAGTCGATTTTCTTGTATATACTCATTTAGCAATCGATATCGAAATGCTTCAAATCATTAGTTTAACATATTTAAGTTAATTAACCCTCCTTATCTTACTGAAGTCTACAAAAACCTTAACGGCATAACGGCAGTGCATTTAGAAGAGTTCCGTAATCTTATATTTAGGTATAAAGTCGATTTTCTTGTATATACTCATTTAGCAATCGATATCGAAATGCTTTAAATCATTAGTTTAACATATTTAAGTTAATAAACCTTCTTTAACGAACTGAAGTTGGCATAAATCCATTGCGGCATAACGGCAGTGCATTTAGAAAAATTTCGTAATCTTATATTTAGGTATAAAGAAGGTTTTCTTGTATATATGCATTTAGCAATCGATTTCGAAAATCCTCAAATCATTAGTTTAACATATTTAAGTTAATAAACCTTCTTTAACGAACAGAAGTTAACATAAAGCCATAACTGCATAACGGCAGTGCATTTAGAAGAATTCCGTAATCTTATAGTTAGGTATAAAGTCGATTTTCTTGTATATACACATTTAGCAATCGATATCGAAATGCCTCAAATCATAAGTTTAATATATTTAAGTTAATTAACCCTCTTTACCCTACTGAAGTCTACAAACGCCTTAACGGCATAACGGCAAAGCATTTAGAAGAATTACGTAATCTTATATTTAGGTATAAATTCGATTTTCTTGTATATACTCATTTAGCAATCGATATCGAAATGCTTTAAATCATTAGATTGACATATTTAAGTTAACAAGCCTACTTTAACGCACTTAAGTTAACACAAAGCCATGGCGGCATAACGGCAGTGCATTAAGAAGAATTCCGTAAACTTATATTTAGGTATAAAGTCGAATTTTTGTATATACACATTTAGCAATCGATATCGAAATGCTTCAAATCATTAGTTTAACATATTTAAATTAATTATCCTTCTAAAACATATTGAAGTTGATATAAAGCCATGGCGGCATAACGACAGTACATTTGGAAGAATTCCGTAACCTTATATTTAGGTAGAAAGCCGATTTTCTTGTATATATGCATTAAGCAATCGATTTCGAAATGCCTCAAATAACTAGTGTAACATATCTAAATTAATAATCATTCTTAAACGAACTGAAGTTAACATAAAGCCATAACGGCATAACGGCAAGGCATTTAGAAGAATTACTTAATCTTATATTTAGGTATAAAGTCGATTTTCTTGTATATATGCATTTAGCAATCGACATCGAAATGCTTCAAATCATTAGTTTAACATATTTAAGTTAACAAACCTACTTTAACGCGCTGAAGTTAACACAAAGCCATGTCGGCATAACGGAAGTGCATGAAGAAGAATTCCGTAATCTTAAATTTAGGTATAAAGTCGATTTTTTTTGTATATACACATTTAGCAATCGATATCGAAATGCTTCAAATCATTAGTTTAACATATTTAAGTTAATTAGCCTTTTTTAACGCACTGAAGTTAACATAAAGCCAAAACGGCATAACAGCAGTGCATGTAGAAGAATTCCGTTATCATATATTTAGGTATAAAGTCGATTTTCTTGTATATACACATTTAGCAATCGATATGGAAATGCCTCAAAACATTAGTTTGACATATTTAAGTTAACTAACCCTCTTTGTATTACTGAAGTCTACAAACGCCTTAACGGCATAACGGCAAAGCATTTAGAAGAATTACGTCATCTTATATTTAGGTATAAAGTCGATTTTCTTGTATATACTCATTTAGCAATGGATATCGAAATGCGTCAAATCATTAGTTTAACATATTTAAGTTAATTAACCCTCTTTATCTTACTGAAGTCTACAAAAGCCTTAACGGCATAACGGCAGTGCATAAAGAAGAATTCCGTTATCATATATTTAGGTATAAAGTCGATTTTCTTGTATATACACATTTAGCAATCGATATCGAAATGCTTAAAATTATTAGTTTAACATATTTAAGTTAATAAACCTTCTTTAACGAACTGAAGTTGGCATAAATCCATGGCGGCATAACGGCAGTGCATTTAGAATAATTCCGTAATCTTATATTTAGGTATAAAGTCGATTTTGTTGTACATACACATTTACAAATCGATATAGAAATGCTTCAAATCATTAGTTTAACATATCTAAGTTAATTAACCCTCTTTATCTTACTGAAGTCTACGGCATAACGGCAATGCATGTAGAAGAATTCCGTAATCTTATATTCAGGTATAAAGTCGATTTTCTTGTATATACTCATTTAGCAATCGATATCGAAATGCTTCAAATCATTAGTTTGACATATTTAAGTTAACAAACCTACTTTAACGCACTGAAGTTAACACAAAGCCATGGCGGCATAACGGCAGTGCATGTAGAAGAAATCCGTAATCTTATATTTAGGTATATATTCGATTTTTTTGTATATAAACATTTAGCAATCGATATCTAAATGCTTCAAATCATAAGTTTAACATATTTAAGTACATAAACCTTTTTTAACGTATTGAAGTTGATATAAAGAAGAGGTGGCATAACGACAGTACATTTGGAAGAATTCCGTAATCTTATATTTAGGTATAAAATCGATTTTCTTGTATATGTGCATTAAGCAATCGATATCGAAATGTCAAATAACTGGTTTAACATATTTAAGTTAATAAACCTTCTTTAACGAACTGAAGTTGGCATAAATCCATGGCGGCATAACGGCAGTGCATTTAGAATAATTCCGTAATCTTATATTTAGGTATAAAGTCGATTTTGTTGTATATACACATTTAGCAATCGATATCGAAATGCTTCAAATCATTAGTTTAACATATTCAAGTTAATTATCCTTCTAAAACATATTGAAGTTGATATAAAGCCATGGCGGCATAACGACAGGACATTTGGAAGAATTCCGTAATTTTAAATATTCAGGCATAAATTCGATTTTTTTGTATATACACATTTAGCGATCGATATCGAAATGCCTCAAATCATTAGTTTAACATGGGTGTACCACATAATCCCCAAAATCAAAATCCCCAAATCAAAATCCCCAAATCAAAATCCCCAAAATCAAAATCCCCAAAATCAAAATCCCCAAAATCAAAATCCCCAAAATTAAAATCCCCAAAATCGAAATCCCCTTTTTCTGTGTGAAACACATTGAAATTAGGTTTAAAATCGCCGCGATTTTAAACCTAATTCAATGTGTTTCACACAGAAAAAGGGAATTCTATACTCAATATTATATCTAAAGTTGAAGTTCACGAGATATTTTATGTTTAATAGTTTCACGAATATTTAATAGGTAAATTAAAGAAAATGCAATACATGTTATATCAATCAGTTTAACATATTTGTACAACATAAATACAAACTTCACAATTTTTCGAATAGCTTATATAAATTAACATAAACATACATATATTTATATACATACATATGTAGACAAATTTTTAGTGATGAAAATAAACAAAAAAGCAATAAATTCAAAAAATTTACATAAATAAACCATGTATGGAAATTCTAATTACATAATGAAATACTGTGTGCTATCGATTTTAAATAAACAAGTTTATCTAACTCTAAACGACGTTTAACAACTTTTTTAATTTTCTTTACACGCTCGACATTCTTTTTGTTTTTTCGCACACCGACCCCTGAGTGTATTTTTTCTATGGTTGATTTAACCTCAATCATTTCTTTTTTTAAATGTTTTATGATTTCATAAACACCACATTTTTTTCTCCCTACAATTACTTTAAGCCTACGGTGCCAAGCCTCGATTGAATTTTGAGTACGTGGAAAATTATCCTTAAAAGAATCCGAAACGCACCAAAAATTTGGATTATATATCATAGCACCCGCCTTCATATTTTCACTAATGTACTGGTTTTTAAACCAAGCACACAATTTTTTAAAATCTCTGTCTGTCGAGCTACTCTTCAGTTCACTGAAATAATCTGACACACATTCTGGGGGAACAAATGATAAACTTTTCAGCATACGAACAGCTATGCTGAAACTTTCATCATTGCCATATTTTTGAGAGAGCCTTTCTTTCTGAACTCGTCTCCAAATGATCTGGCCAAAGTGAAATAGACACCCTTTATATCGGGCATCAGGAAAATACTCTTTTGCCGCAGACGAGATGGTTCGCTCAAAATCAGTAATAATTCTTTGCGGATTAAGATTAATATTATATGCTAAAGCCAAATTAAATAGTTGATGAAAAAATTCAGTGTACGCCTGCTTGGATTTTTTGCTCATCAGGCAAAAAACTAGAGGCACAAATTGACCATCAATTAGCCCTTGTATGGTGAACAGTTGGCGAAAAACTTTCGGTACAACAAAAAACGTCCCATCCATCACCCAGCAGTGTGACCTCCCCAATTCCTTTAGGGAACTCGTTGTGCCCATAATAATGTTCTTTTCACCATCGAAATCCCAATCACTCAACACAAATAATTCACCCTCCAGGTATTTCAAATCCTCCGGTATATTAATTTCCTGTACATTTCCTGGTTCGTTGGTATATGTACCCTTTCGAAGTCGACTTATCTTCATTTTTTGGGCTCGTTTCGATGGTAAGTACACCCGGCAGTCTGGTTGGCAATCTACAACTGCTTCCCTAATAATTTGGGAAGGCGCCAGTGAAGATGATGTACTCAAATTCTTTACTTTGTTGTTCGCCTGTGCCACAGATATTTGATGGGCCCTTGGATCATGATTATGGGCAGTAGGAGCGCGTCGTATTACATGATCGCCACTATTTTCTTGTGTCACAACAACACTTTTACACTGTAGCGATTTTCTTTGCGCACACGACCAGCGGAACTCTTTCTTTTTTTCATTTTTGGAATGAAAATGGTAATCAAAACCATCCAAAAATATTTTATTATTTCCTTTATTTGACACAGAAACTACGACTTCCATTTTCTTTAAAATTTTTATTTAAATGAAATGTGAAAAAATTATTAATAAAAATAAAATAAAAAAAAATTTTGTTGTGATGTGATTGTAAAGAAATATGCACAGTTGTTTTAGTGCGACAGTTATTATTTTACACGCTGTAAATATTATTTAACACGATATTTAATCAAAAATATAACTAAGTAATTTTAATCACAATTAATTACACGTAATGTGATAAATATGTAATATGAAAAAATGCATATGGTAAAATAATTGTAGAAAAGGTAACGGTACTATTTGTATTTTAAGTCATACATATGTTTGTACATATCATCATCTGAAATGCAAAATAACGTATCATCAAAAAATTCGAAATTGAGTGTCTTATTGATTACGCTTCACCACTTCCTGTTCCATATGTTCAATATTTTCAGGTTCTGCACTCAGATATAAACCAGTTTTAAAAAAAATTAAATTTTTTTTCACTCCTATTCTGTTTTATTGCGTGTTTCATTCATGCCACTTTAAATTTCCGAAAAAAAAATGGGGATTTTGTGACACTGCCTCAAACAAAAGGTGGGGATTTCGTGTTAGGGGATTTTAAATTTGGGGATTTTGATTTTGGGGATTATGTGTTTGGGGATTTTTTTTCAGCTGGGGATTTTGTGTTTTGGGGGGTTTTTTTTTTGGGGGTTTTGTGGCACTCCCGTTTAACATATTTAAGTTAATTAACCTTCTTTAAAGAACAGAAGTTAACATAAAGCCATAAAGGCAAAACGGCAGTGCATTTAGAAGAACTCCGTGATCTTATATTTAGGTATATAGTCGATTTTCTTGTATTTACACATTTAGCAATCGATATCGAAATGCCTCAAATCATTACTTGAAAATATTTAAATTAATTAACCCTCTTTATCTTACTGAAGTCTAAAAACGCCTTAACGGCATAACGGCATAACGGCAAAGCATTTAGAAGAATTACGTAATCTTATATTTAGGTATAAAGTCGATTTTGTTGTATATACACATTTAGCAATCGAAATGCTTCAAATCATCAGTTTAACATATTTAAGTTAACAAACCTACTTTAACGCACTGAAGTTAACACAAAGCCATGTCGGCATAACGGAAGTGCATGTAGAAGAATTCCGTTATCATATATTTAGGTATAAGGTCGATTTTCTTGTATATACACATTTAGCAATCGATATCGAAATGTCTCAAATCATTAGTTTAACATATTTAAGTTAATTAACCCTCTTTATCTTACTGAAGTCTACAAAAGCCTTAACGGCATAACGGCAGTGCATTCAGAAGAATTCCGTTATCTTATATTTAGGTATAAAGTCGATTTTCTTGTATATGCACATTTAGCAATCGATATCTAAATGCTTCAAATCATTAGTTTAACATATTTAAGTTAATTAACCTTTTCTAACGTATTGAAGTTGATATAAAGCCATGGCGGCATAACGACAGCTTATTTGGAAGAATTCCGTAATCTTATATTTAGGTATAAAGTGGATTTGCTTGTATATACACATTTAGCAATCGATATCGAAATGCGTTAAATCATTAGTTTAACATATTTAATTTAATTAACCCTCTTTATCTTACTGAAGTCTACGGCATAACGGCAATGCATGTAGAAGAATTCCGTAATCTTATATTTAGGTATAAAGTCGATTTTCTTGTATATACTCATTTAGCATTTGTAAATGAAATGCTTTAAATCATTAGTTTAAAATATATAAGTTAATAAACCTTCTTTAACGAACTGAAGTTGGCATAAATCCATTGCGGCATAACGGCAGTGCAAGTAGAAGAATTCCGTAATCTTATATTTAGTTATAAAGTCGATTTTCTTGTATATACGCATTTAGCAATCGATATCGAAATGCTTCAAATCATTAGTTTAACATATTAAAGTTAATTAACCTTCTTTATCTTACTGAAGTTTACATAAAGCCATAACGGTATAACGGCAGTGCAATCAGAAAAATTCCGTAATCTTTATTTAGGTATAAAGTCGATTTTCTTGTATACACTCTTTTAGCAATCGATATCGAAATGCTTCAAATCATTGGTTTAACATATTTAAGCTAATTAACCCTCTTTATCTTACTAAAGTCTACAAAAGCCTTAACGGCATAACGGCAGTGCATTTTGAAGAATTTCGTAATCTTATATTTAGGTATAAAGTCGATTTTCTTGTATATACTCATTTAGCAATCGATAATGAAATGCTTTAAATCATTAGTTTAACATATATAAGTTAATAAACCTTCTTTAACGCACTGAAGTTAACACAAAGCCATGGCGGCATAACGGCAGTGCATGTAGAAGAATTCCGTAATCTTCTACTTAGGTATAAATTCGATTTTTCTGTATATACACATTTAGCAATCGATATCGAAATGCTTCAAATCAATAGTTTAAAATATTTAAGTTAATTAACCTTCTTTATCTTACTGAAGTCTGAAAACGCCTTAACGGCATAACGGCAAAGCCTTTAGAAGAATTACGTAATCTTATATTTAGGTACAAAGTCGATTTTCTTGTATATACTCATTTAGCAATCAATATCGAAATGCTTCAAATCATTAGTTTAACATATTTAAGTTAATTAACCTTCTTTAACGAACAGAAGTTAACACAAAGCCATAACGGCATAACGGCAGTGCATTTAGAAGAATTCCGTAATCTTATATTTAGGTATAAAGTCGACTTTCTTGTATATACACATTTAGCAATCGACATCGAAATGCCTCAAATCATTAGTTCAACGTATTTAAGTTAATTAACCTTCTTCATTTTACTGAAGTCTAAAAAAGCCTTAACGGCATAACGGCAAAGCAGTTAGAAGAATTACGTAATCTTATATTCAGGTATAAAGTCGATTTTCTTGTATATGCTCATTTAGCAATCAATATCGAAATGCTTCAAATCATTAGTTTAACATATTTAAGTTAACAAACCTACTTTAACGCACTGAAGTTAACACAAAGCCATGGCGGCATAACAGCAGTGCATGTAGAAGAATTCCGTAATCTTATATTAAGGTATAAATTCGATTTTTTTGTATATACACATTTAGCAATCCATATCGAAATGCCTCAAATCATTAGTTTAACATATTTAAGTTAATTAACTCTCTTTATCTTACTGAAGTCTACAAACGCCTTTACGGCATAACGGCAAAGCATTTAGAAGAATTACGTAATCTTATATTTAGGTATATATAGTCGATTTACTTGTATATACTCATAAAGCAATCGATAACGAAATGCTTTAAATCATTAGTTTAACATATTTAAGTTAATAAACCTTCTTTAACGAACTGAAGTTGGCATAAATCCATTGCGGCATAACGGCAGTGCATTTAGAATAATTCCGTAATCTTATATTTAGTTATAAAGTCGATTTTCTTGTATATACGCATTTAGCAATCGATATCGAAATGCTTCAAATCATTAGTTTAACATATTTAAGTTAATAAAGCTTCATTAACGAACTGAATTTGGCATAAAGTCATGGCGGCATAACGGCAGTGCATTTAGAAGAATTCCGTAATCTTATGTTAAGGTATAAAGTCGATTTTCTTGTATATACATATTTAGCAATCGATGTCGAAATACTTCAAATCATTGGTTTAACATATTTAAGTTAATTAACCTTCTTTAACGTATTGAAGTTGATGTAAAGCCATGGCGGCATAACGGCAGTGCATTTGGGAGAATTTCGTAATCTTATATTTAGGTATAAAGTCGATTTTGTTGTATATACACATTTAGCAATCGATATCGAGATGCCTTAAATCACTAGTTTAACATATTTAAGTTAATTAACCTTCTTTAACATATTGAAGTTGATATAAAGCCATGGCGGCATAACGACAGCTTATTTGGAAGAATTCCGTAATCTTATATTTAGGTATAAAGTGGATTTGCTTGTATATACACATTTAGCAATCGATATTGAAATGCGTAAAATCATTAGTTTAACATATTTAAGTTAATTAACCCTCTTTATCTTACTGAAGTCTACGGCATAACGGCAATGCATGTAGAAGAATTCCGTAATCTTATATTTAGGTATAAAGTCGATTTTCTTGTATATACTCATTTAGCAATCGATATCGAAATGTTTCAAATCATTAGTTTGACATATTTAAGTTAACAAACCTACTTTAGCGCACTGAAGTTAACACAAAGCCATGGCGGCATAACGGCAGTGCATGTAGAAGAAATCCGTAATCTTATATTAAGTATAAATTCGATTTTTTTGTATATACACATTTAGCAATCGATATCGAAATGCTTCAAATCAATAGTTTAAAATATTTAAGTTAATTAATTAATAACGGCAAAGCATTTAGAAGAATTACGTAATCTTATATTTAGGTAAAAAGTCGATTTTCTTGTATATACGCATTTAGCAATCGATATCGAAATGCTTAAAATCATTAGTTTAACATATTTAAGTTAATTAACCTTCTTTATCTTACTGAAGTTTACATAAAGCCATAACGGTATAACGGCAGTGCATTTGGGAGAATGTCGTAATCTTATATTTAGGTATAAAGTCGATTTTCTTGTATACACGCATTTAGCAATCGATATCGAAATGCTTCAAATCATTAGTTTAACATATTTAAGTTAAATAACCTTCTTTATCTTACTTAAGTTTACATAAAGCCATAACGGTATAACGGCAGTGCATTTTGGAGAATTTCGTAATCTTATACATATTTAGGTATAAAGTCGATTTTGTTGTATATACACATTTAGCAATCGATATCGAAATGGCTTAAATCACTAGTTTAACATATTTAAGTTAATTAACCTTCTTTAACATATTGAAGTTGATATAAAGCCATGGCGGCATAACGGCAGTACATTTGGAAGAATTCCGTAATCTTATATTTAGGTATAAAGTCAATTTTCTTGTATATACCCATTTAGCAATCGATATCGAAATGCCTCAAATCATTAGTTTAACATATTTAAGTTAATTAACCCTCTTTATCTTACTGAAGTCTACGGCCTAACGGCAATGCATGTAGAAGAATTCCGTAATCTTATTTTTAGGTATAAAGTCGATTTTCTTGTATATACTCATTTAGCAATCGATATCGAAATGCTTCAAATCATTAGTTTGACATATTTAAGTTAACAACCCTACTTTAACGCACTGAAGTTAACACAAAGCCATGGCGGCATAACGGCAATGCATGTAGAAGAAATCCGTAATCTTATATTTAGGTATAAATTCGATTTTTTTGTATATACACATTTAGCAATCGATATCTAAATGTTTCAAGTCATTAGTTTAACATATTTAAGTTAATTAACCTTTTTTAACGTATTGAAGTTGATATAAAGAAATGGTGGCATAACGACAGTACATTTGGAAGAATTCCCTAATCTTATATTTAGGTATAAAGTCGATTTTCTTGTATATATGCATTAAGCAATCGATATCGAAATGTCAAATAAGTGGTTTAACATATTTTAGTTAATAAACCTTCTTTAACTAACTGAAGTTAACATAAAGCCATAACGGTATAACGGCAGTGCATTTGGAAGAATTCCGTAATCTTATATTTAGGTATAAAGTCGATTTTGTAGTATATATGCATTTAGCAATCGATTTTGAAAATCCCCAAATCATTAGTTTAACATATTTAAGTTAATAAAGCTTCTTTAACGCACTGAAGTTTACATAAAGCCATGGCGGCATAACGGCAGTGCATTTAGAAGAATTCCGTGAGCTTATATTTAGGTATAAAGTCGATTTTGTTGTATATTCACATTTAGCAATCGATATCGAAATGCTTCAAATCATTAGTTTAACATATTTTAAATTAATTATCCTTCTAAAACATATAGAAGTTGATATAAAGCCATGGCGGCATAACGACAGTACATTTGGAAGAATTTCGTAATGTTATAATTTGGGGATAAATTCGACTTTCTTGTATATACTTATTTAGCAAGCGATATCAAAAAGCTTCAAATCATTAGTTTAACATATTTAAGTTAATTAACCTTCTTTAGCGTATTGAAGTTTACGTAAAGCCATGGCGGCATAACGACAGTGCATGTAGAAGAATTCCGTAATCTTATATTTAGGTATAAAGTCGATTTTCTTGTATATACACATTTAGAAATCGATATCGAAATGCTTCAAATCATTAGTTTAACATATTAAAATTAATAAACCTTCTTTTAAAGCACTGAAGTCTACTTAAGGCCTTAACGGCATAACGGCGGTGCATTTAGAAGAATTCCGTAATATTATAATTTTATATTTAGGGATAAGGCCGATTTTCTTCTATATACACATTCAGCAATCGATATCGAAATGCTTCAAACCATTAGCTTAACATATTTAAATAATAAACCTTCTTTACAAAAGCCCTAACGGCATAACGGCAGTATATTTGGGTAATTTCCGTAATCTTTTATTTAGGTATAAAATCGATTTTCTTGTATATACACATTTAGCAATCGATGTCGAAATGCTTCAGCTCATTAGTTTAACATATTTAAGTTAGTAAACATTTTTTAGCATACTGATGTCTACATAAAGTCTCAACGGTATAACGGCAGTGCATTTAGAAGAATTCCGTAATGTTATAATTTTATATTTTGGTGTAAAGTCGATTTTCTTGTATTAACGCATTAAGCAGTCGATATCGAAATGCTTCAAACCATTAGTTTAACATATTTAAAATTATTAATCTTCTTTAACGTATTGAAGTTTATACAAAGCCATGGCGGCATAACGACAGTACATTTGAAAGAACTCTGTTATCTTTTATTTTGGTACAAAGTAGATTTTCTTGTATATACACATTTAGCAATCGATAACGAAATGCTTCAAATCATTAGTTTAACATATTTGAGTTAATAAACCTTCTTTAACGCACTGAAGTCTACATAAAACCTTAACGGTATAACTGCACTGCATTTAGAAGAATTCCCTTATCTTATATTTAGGTATAAATTCGACTTTCTTGTATATATGCATTTTGAAATCGATATCGAGATGCTTCAAATCATTAGTTTAACATATTCGAGTTAATTTAAACCCTTTTTAAACGTATTGAAGTTGATATAAAGCCATGGCGGCATAACGACAGTGCAAGTAGAAGAATTCCGTAATCTTATATTTAGGTATAAATTCGACTTTCTTGTATATACTCATTTAGCAAGCGATATCAAAATGCTTCAAATCATAAGTTTCTATATTTAAGTTAGTAAAGCTTCTTTTACGCACTGAAGTTAACATAAAACCATGGCGGCATAACGGATGTGC
>CM050325.1:365405-383405 GCA_027475135.1 Bactrocera correcta
AAGATAAAGAGGGATATATAACTTAAATATGTTAAACTAATGATTTGAGGCATTTCGATATCGATTGCTAAATGTGTATACACAAGAAAATCGACTTTATACCTAAATATAAGATTACGAAATCCTTCTAAATGCACTGCCGTTATGCCGTTATGGCTTTATGTTAACTTCTGTTCGTTAAAGAAGGTTAATTAACTTAAATATGTTAAACTAATGATTTGAAGCATTTCGATATTGATTGCTAAATGAGTATGTACAAGAAAATCGACTTTATACCTAAATATGAGATTACGTAATTCTTCTAAATGCTTTGCCCTTATGCCGTTAAGGCGTTTTTAGACTTCAGTAAGATAAAGAGGGTTAATTCACTTAAATATGTTAAACTAATGATTTGAAGCATTTCGATATTGATTGCTAAATGAGTATATACAAGAAAATCGACTTTATACCTAAATGTAAGATTACGTAATTCTTCTAAATGCTTTGCCATTATGACCTTAAGGCGTTTTTAGACTTCAGTTAGATAAAGAGGGATATATAACTTAAATATGTTAAACTAATGATTTGAGGCATTTCGATATCGATTGCTAAATGTGTACATACAAGAAAATCGACTTTATACCAAAATATAAGATAACGGAATTCTTCCAAATGTACTGTCGTTATGCCGCCATGGCTTTCTATCAACTTCAATACGTTAAAGAAGGTTAATAATTTTAAATATGTTAAACTAATGGCTTGAAGCATTTCGATATCGATTGCTAAATTAGTATATACAAGAAAATCGACTTTATACCTAAATATAAGATTACGGAATTCTTCTAAATGCACTGCAGTTATACCGTTAAGGCTTTATGTAGACTTTAGTAAGCTAAAAAATGTTTATTAACTTAATATGTTAAACTAATGATTTGAAGCATTTCGGTATCGATAGCTAAACATGTATATACATGAAAATCGACTTTATACCTAAATATAAGATTATGGAATTTTTCTACATGCACTGCCATGGCTATATGCCCACTTCAGATCGTTAAAGAAGGTTAATTAACTTAAATATGTTAAACTACTGAGCTGAAGCATTCCGATATCGATTGCTAAATGTGTATATACAAGAAAACTGATTTTATACCTAATTAAAAGATTACAGAATTCTTCCAAATGTACTGTCGTTATGCCGCCATGGCTTTATATCAACTTCAATACGTTAAAGAAGGTTAATTAACTTAAATATGTTAAACTAATGATTTGAAGCATTTCGATATCGATTGCTAAATGTGTATATACAAAAAAATCGAATTTATACCTAAATATAAGATTACGGAATTCACCCAGATATACTGCCGTTATGCCGCTATGGCTTTATGTAAACTTCAGTAAGATAAAGAAGGTAAATTAAACTAAATATGCTAAACCTGTTATTTGAAGCACTTCGATATTGATTGCTAAATGCGTATATACAACAAAATCGACTTTATACCTAAATATAAGATTACGGAATTCTTCTAGATGCACGGTCGTTATGCCGCCATGGCTTTATATTACCTTCATTATGTTAAAGAAGGTTTATTAACTTAAATATGTTAAACTAATGATTTGAAGATTTTCGATATCGATTGCTAAATGCATATATACAAGAAAATCGAATTCATACCTAAATATAAGATTACGGAATTCTTCCAAATTACTGTCGTTATAGCACCATGGCTTTATTTCACCTTCAATACGTTAAAGATGGTTAATTAACTTTAATATGTTAAACTTATGATTTGAAGCATTTCGATGTCGGTTGCTAAATGTGTATATAGAACAAAATCGACTTAATACCTAAATATAAGATTACGGAATTCTTCCAAATGTACTGTCGTTATGCCGCCATGGTTTGTATCAACTTCAATACGTTAAAGAAGGTTAGTTATTTTAAACATGTTAACCTAATGGTTTGAAGCATTTCGATATCGACTGCTAAATGTGTAAATACAACAAAATCGACTTTATACCTAAATATAAAATTATAACATTACGGAGTTCTTCTAAATGCACTGCCGTTATACCGTTAAGGCTTTGTGTAGACTTCATTAAGCTAAAAAATGTTTATTAACTTAATATGTTAAACTAATGATTTGAAGCATTTCGATATCGATAGCTAAATGTGTATATACAAAAAAATCGAATTTATATCTAAATATAAGCCGTTATGCCGCCATGGCTTTGTGTTAACTTCAGTGCTTTGAAGTAGGTTTGTTAACATAAATATGTTAAACTAATGATTTGAAGATTTTCGAAATCGATTGCTAAATGCATATATACAACAAAATCGACTTTATACCTAAATATAAGATTACGGAATTCTTTCAAATGTACTGTCGTTATGCCGCCATGGCTTTATATCAACTTCAATACGTTAAAGAAGGTTAATTAACTTAAATATGTTAAACTAATGATTTGAAGCATTTCGATATCGATTGCTAAATGTGTATATACAAAAAAATCGAATTTATACCTAAATATAAGATTACGGAATTCTTCTACATGCACTGCCGTTATGCCGCCATGGCTTTGTGTTAACTTCAGTGCGTTAAAGTAGGTTTGTTAACTTAAATATGTTAAACTAATGATTTGAAGCATTTCGATATCGATTGCTAAATGAGTATATACAAGAAAATCGACTTTATACCTAAATATAAGAATACGTAATTCTTCTAAATGCTTTGCCATTATGCCGTTATGGCTTTATGTTAACTTCTGTTCGTTAAAGAAGGTTAATTAACTTAAATATGTTAAACTAATGATTTGAAGCATTTCGGTATTGATTGCTAAATGAGTGTATACAAGAAAATCGACTTTATACCTAAATATAAGATTACGCAATTCTTCTAAATGCTTTGCCATTATGCCGTTAAGGCGTTTTTAGACTTCAGTAAGATAAAGAGGGATATATAACTTAAATATGTTAAACTAATGATTTGAGGCATTTCGATATCGATTGCTAAATGTGTATATACAAGAAAATCGACTTTATACCTAAATATAAGATTACGAAATCCTTCTAAATACACTGCCGTTAAGCCGTTATGGCTTTATGTTAACTTCTGTTCGTTAAAGAAGGTTAATTAACTTAAATATGTTAAACTAATGATTTGAAGCATTTCGATATTGATTGCTAAATGAGTATGTACAAGAAAATCGACTTCATACCTAAATATAAGATAACGTAATTCTTCTAAATGTTTTGCCATTATGCCGTTATGGCTTTATGTTAACTTCTGTTCGTTAAAGAAGGTTAATTAACTTAAATATGTTAAACTAATGATTTGAAGCATTTCGATATCGATTGCTAAATGTGTATATACAAAAAAATCGAATTTATACCTAAATATAAGATTACGGAATTCTTCTACATGCACTGCCGTTATGCCGCCATGGCTTTGTGTTAACTTCAGTGCGTTAAAGTAGGTTTGTTAACTTAAATATGTTAAGCTAATGATTTTAAGCATTTCGATATCGATTGCTAAATGTGTATATACAAAAAAATCGAATTTATACCTAAATAGAAGGTTACGGAATTCTTTTACATGCACTGCCGATATGCCGCATGGCTTTGTGTTAACTTCAGTGCGTTAAAGTAAGCTTGTTAACTTATATAAGTTAAACAAATGATTTGAAGCATTTCGATATGGATTGGTAAATGAGTATATACAAGAAAATCGACTTTATACCTAAATATAAGATTACGTAATTCTTCTAAATGCTTTGCCGTTATGCCGTTAAGGCGTTTGAAGACTTCAGTAAGATAAAGAGGGTTAATTAACTTAAATATGTTAAACTAATGATTTGAAGCATTTCGATATCGATTGCTAAATGTGTATATACAAGAAAATCGACTTTATACCTAAATATAAGATTACGGAATTCTTCTAAATGCACTGCCGTTATGCCGTTATGGCTTTATGTTAACTTCAGTTCGTTTAAGAAGGCTTATTAACTTAGATATGTTACACCAGTTATCTAAAGCATTTCGAAATCGATTGCTTAATGCATATATACAAGAAAATCGACTTTCTACCTAAATATAAGATTACGGAATTCTTCCAAATGTACTGTCGTTATGCCGCCATGGCTTTATATCAACTTCAATATGTTATAGAAGGATAATTAACTTAAATATGTTAAACTAATGATTTGAATCATTTCGATATCGATTGCTAAATGTGTATATACAAAAAAATCGACTTTATACCTAAATATAAGATTACGGAATTCTTCTAAATGCACTGCAGTTATACCGTTAAGGCTTTATGTAGACTTCAGTAAGCTAAAAAATGTTTATTAACTTAATATGTTAAACTAATGATTTGAAGCATTTCGATATCGATAGCTAAATATGTATATACATGAAAATCGACTTTATACCTAAATATAAGATCCATAATCTTCTTCTACATGCACTGCCATGGCTATATGCCCACTTCAGATCGTTAAAGAAGGTTAATGAACTTAAATATGTTAAACTAATGAGCTGAAGCATTCCGATATCGATTGCTAAATGTGCATATACAAGAAAACTGATTTTATACCTAATTAAAAGATTACGGAATTCACCCAAATATACTGCCGTTATGCCGTTATGGCTTTTGTAGACTTCAGTAAGATAAAGAGGATTAATTAACTTAGATATGTTAAATCATTGATTTGAAGCATTTCGATATCGATTGCTAAATATGTATATACAAGAAAATCGACTTTATACCTAAATATAAGATTACGGAATTCTTCCAAATGTACTGTAGCTATGCCGCGATGGCTTTGTTTCAACTTCAATTCGTTAAAGAAGGTTAATTATTTAAATATGTTAAACCAATGGTTTGAAGCATTTCGATATCGATTGCTAAATGTGTATATACAAGAAAATCGATTTTATACCTAAATAAAAGATTACGGAATTCACCCAGATATACTGCCGTTATGCCGCTATGGCTTTATGTAAACTTCAGTAAGATAAAGAAGGTAAATTAACCTAAATATGCTAAACCTGTTATTTGAAGCACTTCGATATTGATTGCTAAATGCGTATATACAACAAAATCGACTTTATACCTAAATATAAAATTAAAGAATTCTTCTAAATGCACTGTCGTTATGCCGCCATGGCTTTATATTACCTTCATTACGTTAAAGAAGGTTAAATAACTTAAATATGTTAAACTAATGATTTGCAGATTTTCGATATCGATTGCTAAATGTGTAAGTACAAGAAAATCGACTATATACCTAAATATAAGATTACGTAATTCTTCTAAATGCTTTGCCGTTATGCCGTTAAGGCGTTTGAAGACTTCAGTAAGATAAAGAGGGTTAATTAACTTAAATATGTTAAACTAATGATTTGAAGCATTTCGATATCGATTGCTAAATGTGTATATACAAGAAAATCGACTTTATACCTAAATATAAGATTACGGAATTCTTCTAAATGCACTGCCGTTATGCCGTTATGGCTTTATGTTAACTTCAGTTCGTTTAAGAAGGTTTATTAACTTAGATATGTTACACCAGTTATCTAAAGCATTTCGAAATCGATTGCTTAATGCATATATACAAGAAAATCGACTTTCTACCTAAATATAAGATTACGGAATTCTTCCAAATGTACTGTCGTTATGCCGCCATGGCTTTATATCAACTTCAATATGTTATAGAAGGATAATTAACTTAAATATGTTAAACTAATGATTTGAATCATTTCGATATCGATTGCTAAATGTGTATATACAAAAAAATCGACTTTATACCTAAATATAAGATAACGGAATTCTTCTAAATGCACTGCAGTTATACCGTTAAGGCTTTTGTAGACTTCAGTAAGATAAAGAGGGATAATTATATTAAAAATGTTAAACTAATGATTTGAAGCATTTCGGTATCGATTGCTAAATGCGTGTATTGAACAAAATCGACTTTATACCTAAATATAAGATTACGGGACTCTTCCAAATGCACTGCTGTTATGCCGTTAAGGCTTTTGTAGACTTCAGTGAGAAAGAAAAGAACTTTTATTAACTTAAATATGTTAAACTAATAACTTGAAGCATTTCGATATTGATTGCTAAATGAGTATATACAAGAAAAGCGAATTCATACCTAAATATAAGATTACGTAATTTTTCTAAATGCACTGCCGTTATGCCGTTAAGGCTTTTGCAGACTTCAGTAAGAAAAAGGGGGTTAAGTAACTTAAATATGTTAAACTAATGATTTGACGCATTTCGATATCGATTGAAAAATGTGTATGTACAAGAAAATCGACTTTATGCCCAAATATAAGACTACGGAATTCTTCCAAATGCACTGCCGTTATGCCGTTATGGCTTTATGTAAACTTCAGTAAGATAAAGAAGGTCAATTAACTTAAATATGTTAAACTAATGATTTGAAGCATTTCGTTATCGATTGCTAAATGTGTGTATTCAAGAAAATCGAATTTATACCTAAATACGAGATTACGGAATTCTTAAATGCACTGCAGTTACACCGTTAAGGCTTTATGTAAACTTCTGTGCGTTAAAGGTTAATTGTTTATTTGAAGCATTTCGATATCGATTGCTAAATGTGTATATACACGAAACTCGACTTTATACCTAAATATAAGACAACGGAATTCTTCTACGTGCACTGCCGTTATGCCGCAATGGCTTTATGCCAACTTCAGTTCGTTGAAGAATGTTTATTAACTTAAATATGTTAAACTGATGAGTTGAAGCATCTCGATATCGATTGCTAAATGTGTATATACAACAAAATCGAATTTATACTTAAACATAAGATTACGGAATTCTTCTTTATGCACTGCCGTTATACCGCCAAGGCTTTATGTTAACTTCAGTGCCTTAAAGAAGCCTTATTAACTTAAATATGTTAAACTAATGGTTTGAAGCATTTCGATATCGACTGCTAAATGTGTAAATACAACAAAATCGACTAATGATTTGAAGCATTTCAAAATCAATTGGTAAATGCATATATACGAGAAAATCGACTTAATACCTAAATATAAGATTACGGAATTCTTCCAAATGTACTGTCGTTATGCCGCCATGGCTTTATATCAACTTCAATACCTTAAAGAAGGTTTGTTAACTTAAATATGTTAAACTAATGATTTGAAGCGTTTCGATATCGATTGCTAAATGAGTATATACGAGAAAATCGACTTAATACCTAAATATAAGATTACGTAGTTCTTCTAAATGCTTTGCCGTTATGCCGTTAAGGCGTTTGCAGACTTCAGTAAGATAAAGAGGGTTTATTAACTTAAATATGTTAAACTTATGATTTCAAGCATTTCGATATCGATTGCTAAATGTGTATATACAAAAAAATCGAATTTATACCTAAATAGAAGATTACGGAATTCTTCAACATGCACTGCCGTTATGCCTCCATGGCTTTATTTCAACTTCAGTTCGTTAGAGAAGGTTTATTAACTTAAATATGTTATACTAATGAGTTGAAGCATCTCGATATCGATTGCTAAATGTGTAAATACAAGAAAATCGACTATATACTTAAATATAAGATTACGGAATTCTTCTACATGCCCTGTCGTTATGCCGCCATGGCTTTATATCACCTTCATTACGTTAAAGAAAGTTAATTAACTTAAATATGGTAAACTAATGATTTGAAGCATTTCGATATCGACATCTAAATGTGTATATAAAAGAAAATCGAACTTTATACCTAAATATAAGATTACGGAATTCTTCCAAATGCACTGCCGTTATGGCTTTATATCAACCTCAATACGTTAAAGAAGATTAATTTACTTAAATATGTTAAACTAATGATTTAAAGCATTTCGATATCGCTTGCTAAAAGTGTATATACAAGATAACTGAATTTATACCTAAATATAAGATAACGGAATTCTTCTAAATGCACTGCCGTTATGCCGTTAAGGCTTTATGTAGACTTCAGTGCGTTAAAGAAGGTTTATTAGCTATAATATGTTAAACTAATGATTTGAAGCATTTCGATATCGATTGCTAAATATGTAAATACAAGAAAATCGACTTTATACCTAAATATAAGATAACGGAATTCTTCTAAATGCACTGCAGTTATACCGTTAAGGCTTTATGTAGACTTCAGTGCGTTAAAGAAGGTTTGTTATAAATAACTTGGAAATGTAAAACTAATGATTTGAAGCATTTCAATATCGATTGCTAAATGCGTATATACAACCAAATCGACTATATACATAAATATAAGATTACGGAATTCTCCCGCATGCACTGCCGTTATGCCGCCATGGCTTTATGTTAACTTCAGTGCGTTAAAGAAGCTTTACTAACTTAAATATATTAAACTAATGATTTGAAGCATTTAGATATCGCTTGCTAAATGAGTATATACAAGAAAGTCGAATTTATACCTAAATATAAGATAACGGAATTCTTCTAAAGGCAGTGCAGTTATACCGGTAAGGCTTTATGTAGACTTCAGTGCCTTAAAGAAGTTTATTAACTTAAATATGTTAAACTAATGATTTGAAGCATTTCGATATCGATTGCTAAATATGTATATACAAGAAAATCGACTTTATACCTAAATATAAGATTACGGAATTCTTCTACTTGCACTGTCGTTATGCCGCCATGGCTTTATATCAACTTCAATACGTTTAAGAAGGTTAATTAACTTGAATATGTTAAACTAATGATTTGAAGCATTTCGATATCGATTTCTAAATGCATATATACAAGAAAGTCGAATTTATACCTAAATATAAGATAACGGAATTCTTCTAAGTGCAGTGCAGTTATACCGTTAAGGCTTTATGTAGACTTCAGTGCGTTAAAGAAGGTTTATTAACTTTATTATGTTAAACTAATGATTTGAAGCATTTCGATATCGATTGCTAAATGTGTATATACAAGAAAATCTACTTTGTACCAAAATATAAGATAACGGAGTTCTTCAAATGCACTGCCGTTATGCCGCCATGGCTTTATGTAACTTCAGTACGTTAAAGAAGGTTTATTAATTTAAATATGTTAAACTAATGATTTGAAGCATTTCGATATCGATTGCTAAATGCATATATACAAGAAAATCGACTTTATACCTAAATATAAGACTTACGGAATTCTTCCAAATGTACTGTCGTTATGCCCCATGGCTTTATATCAACTTCAATAGTTAAAGAAGGTTAATTAACTTAAATATGTTAAACTAATGATTTGAAGCATTTCGATATCGATTGCTAAATTGTATATACAAAAAATCGACTTTATACCTAATATAAGATTACGGAATTCTTCCCAATGTACTGTCGTTATGCCGCCATGGCTTTGTATCAACTTCAATACGTTAAAGAAGGTTAATTAACTTAAATATGTTAAACTAATGATTTGAAGCATTTCGATATCGATTGCTAAATGTGTATAACAAAGAAAATCGACTTTATACCTAAATATAAGATTACGGAATTCTTCTACATGCACTGCGTTATGCCGCCATGGCTTTGTGTAACTTCAGTAAGTTAAAAAGGTTTATTAACTTAAATATGTTAAACTAATGATTTGAAGCATTTCGATATCGATTGCTAAATGGTATATACAAGAAAATCGACTTTATACCTAAATATAAGATTACGGAATTCTTCTAAATGCACTGCCGTTATACCGTTATGGCTTTGTGTTAACTTCAGTGCGTTAAAGAAGGTTTATTAACTTAAATATGTTAAACTAATGATTTAAGCATTTCGATATCGATTGCTAAATGCGTATATACAACAAAATCGACTTTATACCTAAATATAAGATTACGGAATTCTTCCAAATGCACTGCCGTTATACCGTTATGGCTTTATGTTAACTTCAGTAGCTTAAAGAAGGTTAATTAACTTAAATATGTTAAACTAATGATTTGAAGCATTTCGATATCGATTGCTAAATGTGTATATACAACAAAATCGACTTTATACCTAAATATAAGATTACGGAATTCTTCTAAATGCACTGCCGTTATGCCGCATGGCTTTTGTAACTTCAGTAAGTTAAAGAGGTTAATTAACTTAAATATGTTAAACTAATGATTTGAAGCATTTCGATATCGATTGCTAAATGTGTATATACAACAAAATCGACTTTATACCTAAATATAAGATTACGGAATTCTTCTGAATGCACTGCCGTTATGCCGCCATGGCTTTTGTAACTTCAGTAAGTTAAAGAAGGTTAATTAACTTAAATATGTTAAACTAATGATTTGAAGCATTTCGATATCGATTGCTAAATGTGTATGTACAACAAAATCGACTTTATACCTAAATATAAGATTACGAATTCTTCCAAATGCACTGCCGTTATGCCGCCATGGCTTTATGCAACTTCAGTAAGTTAAAGAAGGTTAATTAACTTAAATATGTTAAACTAATGATTTGAAGCATTTCGATATCGATTGCTAAATGTGTATATACAAGAAAATCGACTTTATACCTAAATATAAGATAACGAAATTCTCCCAAATGCACTGCCGTTATACCGTTATGGCTTTATGTAAACTTCAGTAAGATAAAGAAGGTTAATTAACTTAAATATGTTAAACTAATGATTTAAGCATTTCGATATCGATTGCTAAATGCGTATATACAAGAAAATCGACTTTATACCTAAATATAAGATTACGGAATTCTTCCAAATGCACTGCCGTTATGCCGCCATGGCTTTATGTTAACTTCAGTCGTTAAAGAAGGTTTATTAACTTAAATATGTTAAACTAATGATTTGAAGCATTTCGATATCGATTGCTAAATGCGTATATACAAGAAAATCGACTTTATACCTAAATATAAGATTACGGAATTCTTCTAAATGCACTCCGTTATGCCGATATGGCTTTATGTTAACTTCAGTTCGTTAAAAGGTTTATTAACTTAAATATGTTAAACTAATGATTTGAAGCATTTCGATATCGATTGCTAAATGTGTATATACAAGAAAATCGACTTTATACCTAAATATAAGATACGGAATTCTTCCAAATGTACTGTCGTTATGCCGACCATGGCTTTGTATCAACTTCAATACGTTAAAGAAGGTTAATTAACTTAAATATGTTAAACTAATGATTTGAAGCATTTCGATATCGATTGTAAATGTGTATATACAACAAAATCGACTTTATACCTAAATATAAGATTACGAATTCTTCAATGCACTGCCGTTATGCCGCCATGGCTTTATGTTAACTTCAGTAGTTAAAGAAGGTTAATTAACTTAAATATGTCAAACTAATGATTTGAAGCATTTCGATATCGATTGCTAAATGAGTATAACAAGAAAATCGACTTTATACCTAAATATAAGATTACGGAATTCTCTACATGCATTGCATTATACCGTTAAGGCTTTGTGTAGACTTCAGTAAGCTAAAAAAAGTTTATTAACTTAAATATGTTAAACTAATGATTTTAAGCATTTCGATATCGATTGCTAAATGCGTATATACAAGAAAATCGACTTTATACCTATATATAAGATTACGAAATTCTCCCAAATGCACTGCCGTTATACCGTTATGGCTTTGTGTTAACTTCAGTGCGTTAAAGTAGGTTAGTTAACTTAAATATGTTAAACTAATGATTTGAAGCATTTCGATATCGATTGGTTAATGTGTATATACAACAAAATCGACTTTATACCTAAATATAAGATTACCGAATTCTTCCAAATGTACTGTCGTTATGCCGCCATGGCTTTATATCAACTTCAATATGTTAAAGAAGGTTAATTAACTTAAATATGTTAAACTAATGATTTGAGGCATTTCGATATCGATTGCTAAATGTGTATATACAACAAAATCGACTTTATACCTAAATATAAGATGACGAAATTCTTCTGAATGCACTTCCGTTATGCCGACATGGCTTTGTGTTAACTTCAGTGCGTTAAAGTAGGTAAGTTAACTTAAATATGTTAAACTAATGATTTGAAGCATTTCGATATCGATTGGTAAATGTGTATGTACAACAAAATCGACTTTATACCTAAATATAAGATTACCGAATTCTTCCAAATGTACTGTCGTTATGCCGCCATGGCTTTATATCAACTTCAATATGTTAAAGAAGGTTAATTAACTTAAATATGTTAAACTAATGATTTGAGGCATTTCGATATCGATTGCTAAATGTGTATATACAACAAAATCGACTTTATACCTAAATATAAGATGACGAAATTCTCCCAAATGCACTGCCGTTATACCGTTATGGCTTTATGTAAACTTAAGTAAGATAAAGAAGGTTAATTAACTTAAATATTTTAAACTAATGATTTTAAGCATTTCGATATCGATTGCTAAATGCGTATATACAAGAAAATCGACTTTATACCTATATATAAGATTACGAAATTCTCCCAAATGCACTGCCGTTATACCGTTATGGGTTTATGTAAACTTCAGTAAGATAAAGAAGGTTAATTAACTTAAATATGTTAAACTAATGATTTGGAGCATTTCGATATCGATTGCTAAATGCGTATATACAAGAAAATCGACTTTACACCTAAATGTAAGATTACGGAATTATTCTAAATGCACTTCCGTTATGCCGCAATGGATTTATGCCAACTTCAGTTCGTTTAAGAAGGTTTATTAACTTAAATATGTTAAACTAATGATTTAAAGCATTTCGATATCGATTGCTAAATGTGTATATACAAGAAAATCGACTTTATACCTAAATATATGATACGGAATTCTTCTGAATGCACTTCCGTTATGCCGACATGGCTTTGTGTTAACTTCAGTGCGTTAAAGTAGGTTAGTTAACTTGAATATGTTAAACTAATGATTTGAAGCATTTCGATATCGATTGGTAAATGTGTATGTACAACAAAATCGACTTTATACCTAAATATAAGATTACCGAATTCTTCCAAATGTACTGTCGTTATGCCGCCATGGCTTTATATCAACTTCAATATGTTAAAGAAGGTTAATTAACTTAAATATGTTAAACTAATGATTTGAGGCATTTCGATATCGATTGCTAAATGTGTATATACAACAAAATCGACTTTATACCTAAATATAAGATGACGAAATTCTCTCAAATGCACTGCCGTTATACCGTTATGGCTTTATGTAAACTTCAGTAAGATAAAGAAGGTTAATTAACTTAAATATGTTAAACTAATGATTTGGAGCATTTCGATATCGATTGCTAAATGCGTATATACAAGAAAATCGACTTTACACCTAAATATAAGATTACGGAATTATTCTAAATGCACTTCCGTTATGCCGCAATGGATTTATGCCAACTTCAGTTCGTTTAAGAAGGTTTATTAACTTAAATATTGTCACTCTTAGATTTTAGTCTTAGTATTATAATTCTCTCATTTATGTATCTCTTTATTTATTCTCTCATTTAACATACAATGTGCTGTAAACTATGATTGCTTATGTTTTCCTTTTATGTAAGTTCAGTTGTATTTTGACGTTCAAATAAAGAAGACGCCCTGCGGTCATTCTAATCTGTCTGGTGACAGATACTCAGAAGTGGGATAGACATTTAGAAGTGAAAAGTAAATTAAATTTGATCGAAATGAATTTGAAGCAACTCAATATGTTGCAGCTTAAAGAGGTTCTCCGCCGCCTAGATTTAAAGGTGTCGGGAAATAATGCGGAGTTAATTAAGCGCTTGCAGGAGGAAAGTGATGACATGGTGACACCCGTTGTTGAAGCCGTTTTGGAAGAGGCAGCAGGTATGGATGCAGAGGAGGACGATGACGGGAGCACGGGACAGCTGGAAGTACAGGTAATGGAGCTACATGGTGTAGTGGAAGCCCTAAGTGCACAGCTAGAGGCTCTTCGTCCGCTGGTGACAAGTGCTCCGCAAGCGGACATGTCAGTGCATGCAAGAAATCCATACAACAACGCACATACGCCGCTACATACGTTACAGTTGTCGCCTCCAGTAATGCACGCAGTCGCAACATCAGTTTCAACAAAAACGGTACCAGTACAGTACACAGTAGCATCGTCGACCGTTACACAGCCGAAAGCAGCAGTTGTCGTCGCGCAGACGTCGACGTCGCAGCCAAGCTATCTGCTGACTCAGCAGGGTAGTTTGTCAACGCACATTCGTTCAACAGCACAACAAGTGGCACATGCGCCACTGTATAATATACCAGTTCACCAGAATATGACGCCGCAAACACATGTAGACAGAGCAAGAGAGAGACACACTCTGCAAGAAATCGCAGCAATTTTGCCTGTTTATGATCCGTGTGACAACGAGTATACATCTGTGCAGTTTGTACAACGAATTGACCAATTAAGAGAGTTGTACAATTGGGATGACTCTTTGCTTATCTTCGCCGTATTGGGTAAGCTTAAAGGTGTTGCCAAGCGATGGGCAGATGCACAGCCTGTTTTTAGAGAGTGGAGTGAGTTTGTAAGTATATTTCTAATAGATTTTCCATATGTGTATAACGCTGCTGATTCGCATATACGTTTAATGAATTCAAGAATAGGTCGGGACGAAAAGGTTATAGAGTTTTATTATAGAATGCTTGCAGTGGGTCGTCGTGAACAAATCGATGATGTGTCAATAATTCGGTATATAATAAATGGTCTCTATGATGAGTATGTGAAGCGTACGTTAAGCGCAATGAATTTTGTAAAGTGCTCAGATTTACTGCAATCATTGACGAATTTGACAACGAGTCAAATGTGTAAGAGAAGAGTAGGTAGCACAGAACAAAGAGTAGTGTCGCAGAATTCGGCACGGGTTAAAGAATTTACAACAGACAAAACAAAAAGTGAGGTAGGTCCGATATGTTTTAAATGCAAAGAGAGAGGACACATTGCCAGAAATTGCGTTAAGAAGCAACATAAAAATGGGAAAGCTCCAAATGATAGAGTGAATAGTGTAGAGAGTGAGGAAGTTAACACAAGTATAGAAGAAGAGGCAACAGTTAATAAAATTCAAATTACAGAACCACAAAAAGAATTACGCAAGTGTATTAAGATTTTGGGAAAAGAAGAGATTGATTGCAATGCGTTGATTGATTCGGGTAGTTCAAAGTCGCTTGTTAAGAGATCAATTGCTAAGAGATGTAGTAAATGCTATACATCATGTGAGGAGATCTGTAAAGAGAAAATTTTAGTGAAGATTAAATTCGATGAAATGGTGTATGAGGTAGAATTATTGATTATCGATGACTTGATAATGAAATATGATGCACTAATAGGAATTGATATACTATCGAAGGGAAAGGTAGTTATTGAAGGTGGTAAGTGCAGTATAATGGCTATCGATAGAAAAGCGGTTGATGTAGGGAATCATCTACAACCGGAAACAATGAATAATTTATTTTGTTTATTGGAAAGGTATGGGCACTGTTTTGGGGAAAGCTTGTGTGAACTAGGAAGATCTAAACGGTTCAAGATGAACATTAGACTAACGACTACAAAGCCAATTGCAAAGAAGCCATACAGCATACCTATTCCAAAACAGCACGTGGTAGAAAAGATAGTGAATGAATTATTAGAGTTAGGTATAATTCAGAAATCGAAGTCATTGTATGCATCTCCTATTGTCTTGGTGCGAAAGTCAAACGGTGAGGATAGGCTTTGCGTTGATTTCCGTGAGCTCAATGCGGTTACTGAGAAGCAGCCATGGTTAATGCCGACCGTAGATGGTGTGCTGGCTACGTTAGCTGGAAAGAAGTTTTTCACCACACTCGACCTTATGTCTGGTTACTATCAGATAGAGTTGGAAGAACAGTCACGATATTTCACTGCGTTTGTGACTCACAACGGTCATTATGAGTTTACCAGAATGCCGTTTGGGTTACGCAATGCTCCGTGTGCGTTTCAACGGATGATGTCGAACTTGGTAGCACCACTCAGCAACAAGGTGATCAGCTACGTCGATGAAGTTATAATTGCAAGTCACACCGAAGACGAAAATTTATTGTACGTAAAAGAATTTCTCGAAATAATTGAGCAAGAAGGGTTAACGCTTCGACTGTCGAAGTGCACGTTTATGAGACGTGCGGTATCATTTTTGGGACACGAAGTAAACGAAGGTGGCGTGCGGCCAGGCGCGATGAAAACAAGAGCCATCAAGAATTTTCCAGTACCTCGTAATCAACTAGAAGTCCGTCGTTTCCTTGGACTTACAGGTTTCTTCCGTAAGTTCGTCAGTGGGTATGCCTTGATTGCTAAGCCGCTCATTGAATTGACAAGGAAGAATATTGATTTTGTGTGGAGTATAACATGCGAAGATGCTTTTCGAAAGTTGATCGATCATATCACGAACTCACCGGTTCTTACAATTTATGATGTCACTAAGGTACATGAGTTACACACTGATGCTTCGAGCGTAGGACTCGCAGCGATACTGTTACAGTATGACGACACTGGTAACTTGAAGCCGATGGCTTATTTTAGCAGGGCTTGTACAGAAGCTGAAAAGAATTATCATGCATACGAACTAGAAGTGTTAGCTGTTGTTGAGGCATGTCAACGATTCCGAACGTTCCTGTTGGGTAAACACTTCACCGTCGTCACCGATTGCCAAGCCATATCATGTGCGAAACTTACGACGCCGATGCGTCCACGAGTTGCAAGATGGTTGCTCAGGCTTCTTGAATATGACTACGATATTGTACATCGGGCTGGAACATCAATGTGTCATGTCGATGCAATGAGTCGAGGTCCAGAAAAGCTATCGAATACAGTCAACAAGGAAGGCAGTCACATCCAAGCATTGTCAGTTGATGACTGGGTGTCAGTGATGCAGCAGCAAGACAGCAAGCTGAGGATAATCATTGACGTATTGAGGGGTTTAGCAAACTCTGATCAGCAAGCTCAGATCAAGTCAGAATACTTGTTGAAAAATCACCGACTATTCAAACGAAACATGAAGGATAGTTATCCACTGGTTGTTCCAAAGGGAATGAGATGGCGAATAGTAAAACTATACCATGACGATTGCGGGCATCCAGGTGTTGAAGGCACCGTGAAGAGGACGATGAAACATTTTTGGTTTCCTCGTATGAGAAATTTTGTCAAGGGATACATTAAATCATGTATCGAATGTTGCTACCATCGCCACCCAGGGCGAAAACAGTCCGAATTGTTCGGGATGGACGTCCCAAAGTTGCCATTCCAGGTTTTGCATATGGATCACTTGGGTCCATTTGTGAAGAGCCGACGCGGGTACGAATACGTTCTGGTAATTATAGACGCTCTAACCAGATATGCAGTTATTACTCCTACGAGGTCAACAAAGACAAAGCCAGTAACAGAAGCATTGAATCAACTTACGTTGTACTTTGGTCTGCCGCAGAGGGTAGTCACAGATCGTGGGACAGCTTTCACATCCACGACGTTTACATCATACTGTAATACCAACAACATACAGCACGTTAAGGTGGCAGTGCGCACACCGCGTTCTAACGGGCTGGCCGAGCGAGTCAACCAAGCAGTGTTGGCATATTTAAAACCGTCAATCGGTAATCCAAGAGATTGGGACATCCAATTACGTTCATTGCAATGGGTAATGAATACGAAAGTAAATTCAACGACTAAGTATGCTCCTATTGATTTAGTATACGATTTTCCACTTCGTGACATAAGCGGAAACAAAGTATTAGCTGCTGTACATGATGATGATGTACAGCTACTGATGAACAAACGGCGCGATGAAGCTACTCGCAACATAGAAACCGCCCGAGCTAAATGGAAAGCTAGATTCGATGCGAAACACTCCAAACCAGAGCCGTATGCAGAAGGTGACTTAGTACTGTTAGCAGCACCTGTTCTTAGCACTGGTGAATCTCGAAAGCTCCAACCACATTACAAAGGGCCATACATCGTGAAGAAGGTTCTACGATTCAATCGATACGTCGTCGAAGATGTTGATGGGCATCAATGCTCTCAACGTCGATATACAACAATAGCAACCACCGA
>CM050325.1:384405-406405 GCA_027475135.1 Bactrocera correcta
GGGTGTCACGGAAACCAATTTTATCGGTTTTGCTGTCAGAAACAAAACAAGAAGATAGTCGCACACAGATTTGAAATGCCAGTTAAGAAATCAAGTTATTTTAATGTTGCGAATTAATTTATCTTTATTTCTAAGGAGAAAACATAAGAATAAAACACGAAATGTCTTAATTATTGAGTTTTTGAAAAAAATTGCCGATATTTAAGAGGGGAGCTTTTTTTAGAGGCTTAAAAAAAATCGTTTTTGTTTTTTTTTTTTGGAAGGAAAGAAATAATTGAAGCGAAATTTCTAGGATTTATAGTTATATATTTAAACATCATCCGCAATTTTTTTTGATACGAAATCTTTTACATTTGTCTTTGAAAAGCAATTGCCAGATGCTTATCGCATGTGCATATGCCAGACGGCGGTCCGGACGCAGGTCGCGATTTCTATCGGAAACAAAAAATTCAAAGAGATTCATATTTTTTAATAACTTATGTTCAAGTTAAACTGGGAAAATATAATATAAAAAGTATAAAATTTTTTAAGATTTGAAAAAAAAAAACAGATTTTGGTCTAAAAAATTTTACTTTAAATATAAGTATGTTCAAACTTAACTTTTCTTAGTTTTTTTTTTAGTTTAAATAGAAGATAATTTAATGCCAAAGATAATAAACTTTGCCCCAATTCCATGACGTTCGGTTTTTTTTCTATCCTGTCCGCCAATTAAGAAAAATTGTAAAAATGAAAAAAACGAAATTTAACACCCAAATGCGTCTTTATTCATTGAATAAATGTTATCTTTTAAAATCTTTCTTTAATTCGGAACTCATTGAAAACTTTAATAGGATTGCTTGTATGTATTCATTTGCAAGTTTTGTCACATTAGTAAACAGCTGGTTCGAATATTGGTTTTGCGTATGTTCGAAAAGACGAAAATCCAATCAGATTCTGTGACACCATTTAAAATCAGAATTGGTTTGCAATTCTGACAGCTAAGCAATTCTGTCTTGGATTCCACAACACCCCTGATTAAGTCGATCTTGTTGTATATACACATTTAGCAATCGATATCGAAATGCTTCAAATTATTAGTTTAACATATTTTAGTTAATTAACCTTCTTTATCTTACTGAACTTCACATAATGCCATAACGGTATAACGGCAGCGCATTTAGAAGAATTCCTTAATCTTATATTTAGGTATAAAGTCGATTTTCTTGTATACATGCATTAAGCGATCGACTTCGAAATGCTTCAAATAACTGGTGTAACATATTTAAGTTAATAAACTTTCTTTAACGAACCGAAATTAACATAAAGCCATAATTGCATAACGGCAGTGCATTTAGAAGAACTCCGTAATCTGATATTAAGGTATAAAGTCGATTTTCTCTTATATACACATTCAGCAATCGATATCGAAATGCCTCAAATCATTAGTTTAACATATTTAAGTTAATTAACCCTCTTTATCTTACTGAAGTCTACAAACGCCTTAACGGCAACGCATTTAGAAGAATTACGTAATCTTATATTCAGGTATAAAGTCGATTTTCTTGTATATACTCATTTAGCAATCGATATCTAAATGCTTCAAATCATTAGTTTAACATATTAAAGTTAACAAACCTACTTTAACGCACTGAAGTTAACACAAAGCCATGGCGGCATAACGGCAGTGCATGTAGAAGAACTCCGTTATCTTATATTTAGGTATAAATTCGATTTTCTTGTATATACACATTAAGCAATCGATACCGAAATGCTTCAAATCATTATTTTAACATATTTTAGTTAATTAACCTTCTTTATCTTACTGAACTTCACATAATGCCATAACGGTATAACGGACGAGCATTTAGAAGAATTCCTTAATCTTATATTTAGGTATAAAGTCGATTTTCTCGTATATATGCATTAAGCGATCGACTTCGAAATGCTTCACATAACAGGTGTAACATATTTAAGTTTATAAACCTTCTTTAACGAACCGAAATTAACATAAAGCCATAATTGCATAACGGCAGTGCATTTAGAAGAACTCCGTAATCTGATATTTAGGTGTAAAGTCGATTTTCTTGTATATACACATTCAGCAATCGATATCGAAATGCCTCAAATAATTAGTTTAACATATTTAAGTTAATTAACCCTCTTTATCTTACTGAAGTCTACAAACGCCTTAACGGCAACGCATTTAGAAGAATTACGTAATCTTATATTCAGGTATAAAGTCGATTTTCTTGTATATACTCATTTAGCAATCGATATCTAAATGCTTCAAATCATTAGTTTAACATATTTAAGTTAACAAACCTACTTTAACGCACTGAAGTTAACACAAAGCCATGGCGGCATAACGGCAGTGCATTTAGAAGAATTCCGTTTTCATATATTTAGATATAAAGTCAATTTTCTTGTATATACACATTTAGCAATCGATATCGAAATGCTTCAAATCATTAGTTTAACATATTTTAGTTAATTAACCTTCTTTATCTTACTGAACTTCACATAATGCCATAATAGTATAACGGCAGCGCATTTAGAAGAATTCCTTAATCTTATATTTAGGTATAAAGTCGATTTTAATTAAGCAATCGATATCGAAATGCTTCAAATAAATGATGTAACATATCAAAGTTAATAAACCTTCTTTAACGAACTGAAGTTATAAAGCCATAACGGCATAACGGCAGTGCATTTAGAAGAATTCCGTAAGCTTATATTTAGGTATAAAGTCGATTTTGTTGTATATACGCATTTAGCAATCGATATCGAAATGCTTCAAATCATTAGTTTAACATATTTAAGTTAATTAACCTTCTTTAACGTATTGAAGGTGATAAAAAGCCATGGCGGCATGACGACAGTACATTTGGAAGAATTCCGTAACCTTACATTAAGGTATAAAAAAGATTTTCTCGTATATATGCATTTAGCAATCGATTTCGAAAATCTTCAAATCAATAGTTTAACAAATTTAAGCTAATTAACTCTCTTTATCTTACTGAAGTCTACAAAAGAATTAACGGCATAACGGCAGTGCATTCAGAGAAATTGTATCTATGTATGAATGTATATATGCATTAAGCAATCGATTTCGAAATGCTTCAAATAACTGGTGTAACATATTTAAGTTTATAAACCTTCTTTAACGAACAGAAATTAACATAAAGCCATAACTGCATAACGGCAGTGCATTTAGAAGAACTTCGTAATCTTATATTTAGGTATAAAGTCGATTTTGTTGTGTATATACATTTAACAATAGATAACGAAAAGCTTCAAATAACTGGCTTAACATATTTAAGTTAGTTAACCCTCTTTATCTTACTGAAGTCTACAAACGCCTTAACGGCATAACGGCAAAGCATTTAGAAGAATTACGTAATCTTATATTTAGGTATAAAGTCGATTTTCTTGTATATACTTATTTAGCAATCGATATCTAAATGCTTCAAATCATTAGTTTAACATATTAAAGTTAACAAACCTACTTTAACGCACTGAAGTTAACACAAAGCCATGGCGGCATAACGGCAGTGCATGTAGAAGAATTCCGTAATCTTATATTTAGCTACAAACTCGATTTTCTTGTAAATACACATTTAGCAATCGATATCTAAATGCTTCAAATCATTAGTTGAACATATTTAAGTTAATTAACCCTTTTTAACGTATTGAAGTTAATCCAAAGCCATGGCGGCATAACGACAGTACATTCGGAAGAATTCCGTAATCTTATATTTAGGTGTAAAGTCAATTTTCTTGTATATATGCATTAAGCAATCGATATCGAAATGCCTCAAATAACTGGTTTAACATATTTAAGTTAATAAACCTTCTTTAACTAACTGAAGTTAACATAAAGTGTTGTATATACACATTTAGCAATCGATATCGAGATGCTTCAACCCATTAGTTTAACATATTTAAGTTAATAAACCTTCTTTAACGAACGGAAGTTGGCATAAAGCCCTGGTGGCATAACGATAGTGCATTTAGGAGAATTCCGTAATCTTACATTTAGGTGTAAAGTCGATTTTCTTGTATTTACATATTTAACAATCGATATCGAAATGCTTCAAATCATTACTTTAACATATTTAAGTTAATTAACCTTCTATAACTTATTGAAGTTGATTCAAAGCCATGGCGGCATAACGGCAGTACATTTAGAAAAATGCCGTAATCTTATATTTAGGTATAAAGTCGATTTTCTTAAATTTGCATAATAAGCAATCGATATCGAAATGCTTCAAATCATTAGTTTAACATATTTAAGTTAATAAACCTTCTTTAACTAACTGAAGTTAACATAAAGCCATAACGGTATAACGTCAGTGCATTTGGAAGAATTCCGTAAACTTAATTTAGGTATAAAGTCGATTTTGTTGTATATATGCATTTAACAATCGATTTCTAAAATCTTCAAATCATTAGATTAACATATTTAAGTTAACAAAGCTTCTTTAACGCACTGAAGTCCACATAAAGGCTTAACGGCATAACGGCAGTGCGTTTAGAAGAATTCCATTATCTTATATTTAGGTGTAAATTCGATTTTCTTGTATATACACATTTAGCAATCGATATCGATTTGCTTCCAATCATTAGCTTAACATATTTAAGTTAATTAACCTTCTTTACCGTATTAAAGGTGATATAAAGCCATGGCGGCATAACGACAGTACATTTGGAAGAATTCCGTAATCTTATATTTATGTATAAAGAAGATTTTCTTGTATATATGCGTTTAGCAATCGATTTCGAAATGTTTCAAATAACTGGTTTAACATATTTAAGTTAATAAACCTTCTTTAACGAACAGAAGTTAACACAAAGCCACAACGGCATAACGGCAGTGCATTTAGAAGAATTACGTAATCTTATATTTAGGTATAAAGTCGAGTTTCCTGTATATACACATTTAGCAATCGATATCGAAATGCTTCAAATCATTAGTTTAACATATTTAAGTTAAATAACCATCTTAATCTTACTGAAGTCTACAAAAGCCTTAACGGCATAATGGCAGTGCATTAAAAAGAATTACGTAATCTTATATTTAGGTTTAAAGTCGATTTTCTTGTATATACTCATTTAGCAATCGATATGGAAATGATTCAAATCATTAGTTTAACATATTTAAGTTAATAAACCTTCTTTAACGAACTGAAGTTGGCATAAAGCCATGGCGGCATAACGGCAGTGCATGTAGAAGAACTCCGTAATCTTATATTTAGGTATAAATTTGATTTTCTTGTATATACACATTTAGCAATCGATATCGAAATGCTTCAAATCATTAGTTTAACATATTTAAGTTAATTAACCTTCTTTATGGAGGATGGAGTCATATGTAGAAGTTCACGCAAGTGAGGAAAGTTCTCTGATCGCCATTCACTTGGGAGTGGCCAGAAACGATTCTTTTACATATTACTCAAGCAGCTCACGACTTCCGGTCTTTGACCAAGTATCCTCTGGGTAGCCTAAGAACATCCGTTTGAAGGCGAGCTAAAGTGAGAAGGCGAATCACCCCTGCATAGGGTTGTGCGCTGGGTTTGGGACCCGGCACGTAAAAAAACACCCCAGTGAATAGTTATAATCAGCCTCGGATGAGAGACCCCCCTTTTGATGACGACCATGGCAAACGAATTAAGGACTATGATTTGAGGGCATGCACCTGGAATGTCCGGTCCCTTAATTGGGAAGGTGCCGCTGCCCTGCTGGTAGATGTCATCGTAAAGATAAAGGGTGACAGCACCGCCGTCCAAGAAATGCGATGGACGGGACAAGGACAGAGACGAGTAGATCCTTGTGACATTTACTACAGTGGCCATGTAAAGGAGCGCAAGTTTGGTGTTGGATTCGTGGTGGGAGAGAGACTCCGTCGACGAGTACTATCATTCACTCCGGAGAATGAACGTCTAAGCACATTCCGCATCAAAGCGAGGTTCTTCAACATATCGCTGATTTGCGCCCACGCCCCGACGGAAGAGAAGGACGATGTGACCAAAAATGCCTTTTATGAGTGCTTTGAGCGCACTTATGAGAGATGCCCCCGCCACGATGTCAAAATCGTATTTGGCGACTTCAATGCCAGGGTGGGCAAAGAAGGTATCTTTGGCACTACGGTCGGTAAATTCAGCCTCCACGAGGAAACATCCCCAAATGGGCTGAGGCTGATCGACTTAAAGGGGCCCGAAATATGGTTATTTGTAGTACTAGATTCCAGCATAAGCCGTTATACCGTTAAGGCTTTATGTAAAATTCAGTAAGATAAAGAAGGTTTATTAACTTAAATATGTTAAACTAATGATTTGAAGCATTTTGATATCGATTGCTAAATGAGTATATACAAGAAAATCGACTTTATACCTAAATATAAGATTACGGGGTTCTTCCAAATGCACTGCCGTTATACCGTTAAGGCTTTTTGTAAAGTTCAGTGCGTTCAAGAAGCTTAATTAACTTAAATATGTTAAACTAATGATTTGAAGCATCTCGATATCGATTGCTAAATGAGTATATACAAGAAAATCGATTTTATACCTAAATATGAGATTACGTAATTCATCTAAATGCAAAGCTGTTATGCCGTTAAGGCTTTTGTAGACTTCAGTAAGACAAGGAGGGTTAGATAGCTTAAATATGTTAAACTAATGATTTGAAGCATTTCGATATCGATTGCTAAATGTGTATATACAACAAAATCGATTTTATACCCAAATATGAGATTACGGAATTCTTCCAAATGCTCTGCCGTTATGCCGTTAATTATTTCTTAGACTTCAGTAAGATAGAGAGGGTTAATTAACTAAAATATATTAAACTAATGATTTGAAGCATTTCGATATCGATTGCTAACTGTGTATATACAAAAAATCGATTTTATACCCAAATATGAGATTACGGAATTCTTCCAAATGCACTGCCGTTATGCCCTTATGGCTTTTGTAGACTTATGTAAATTAAAGATGGTTAATTAACTAAATATGTTAAACTAATGATTTGAAGCATTTCGATATCGATTGCTAACTGTGTATATACAACAAAATCGATTTTATACCTCAATATGAAATTACGGAATTCTTCCAAATGTACTGCCGTTATGCCGTTAAGGCTTTTGTAGACTTACGTAAGATAAGGATGGTTAATTAACTAAAATATATTAAACTATTGAGTTGAAGCATCTCGATATCGATTGCTAAGTGTGGATATACAAGAAAGTCGACTTTGTACCTAAATATAATATTAATTAATTCTTCCAAATTCACTGCCGTTATGCCGTTAAGGCTTTTGTAGACTTCATCAAGATAGAGAGGATTAATTAACTTAAATATGTTAAACTAATGATTTGAAGCATTTCGATATCGATTGCTAAATGTTTATATACAAGAAAATCGACTTTATACCTAAATATAAGATAACGGAATTCTTCTAAATGCACTGCCGTTATGCCGTTATGGCTTTATGATCACTTCTGTTCGTTAAAGAAGGTTTATTAACTTAAATATGTTAAAGCAGTTATTTGAAGCATTTCGATACCGATTGCTTAATGCATATGTACAAGAAAATCGACTTTATAATTAAATATAAGATTACGGAATTCTTCCACATGTACTAACGTTATGCCGCAATGGCTCTTTATCACCTTCAATACGTTAAAGAAGGTTTATTAACTTAAATATGTTAAACTTATGATTTGAAGCATTTCGATATCGATTGCTAAATGCGTATATACAACAAAATCGAATTTGTACCTAAATATAAGATTACGGAATTCTTCTACATGCACCGCCGTTATGCCGTCATGGCGTTATTATACTTTAAAGAAACGTAAAGAAGGTTAATTAACTTAAATATGTTAAACTAATGATTTGAAGCATTTCGATATCGATTGCTAAATGTGTATATACAAGAAAATCGAATTTATACCTGAATATAAGATTACGGAATTTTTCCCTACATGCACTGCCGTTATGCCGTAAATGGCTTTTGCCAACTTCAGTCGTTAAGAAGGTTTTAAATCTTAAATATGTTAAATTAATGATTTGAAGCATTTCGATATCGATTGCTAAATGTATATATACAAGAAAATCGATTTTATACCTCAAATATGATAACGGAATTCTTCTAAATGCACTGCCGTTATGCCGTTATGGCTTTATATCAACTTAAATACTTAAAGAAGGTTAATTTACTTAAATATGTTAAACTAATAAATTTGAAGCATTTCGATATCGATTGCAAAATATGTATATACAAGAAAATCGACTTTATGCCTAAATATAATATTAGGGAAACTTCTTCCAAATGCCCTGCCGTTATGGCTTTTGTCAACTTCAGTTCGCTAAGGAGGTTTATTAACTTAAATATGTTAACCTATGATTTGAAGCATTTCGATATCGATTCCTAAATGTGTATATACATGAAAGTCGACTTTTTACCCAAATTTAAGATTACGGAATTCTTCTAAACGCACTGCCGTTATGCCGCCATGGCTTTATGCCAACCTCATTCGTTAAAAAAGGGTTTTATTAACTTAAATATGTTAAACTAATGATTTGAAGCATTCGATATCGATTGCTAAATATGTATATACAAGAAAATCGACTTTATGCCTAAATATAAGATACGGAATTCTTCCAAATGCCCTGCCGTTATGGCTTTATGTCAACTTCAGTTCGCTAATGGAGGTTTATTAACTTAAATATGTTAAACCTATGATTTGAAGCATTTCGATATCGATTGCAAAATGTGTATATATAAGAAAATCGACTTTATGCCCAAATTTAAGATTACGGAATTCTTCTAAATGCACTGCCGTTATGCCGCCATGGCTTCATATCACCTTCGATACGTTAAAGAAGATTAATTAACTTAAATATTTTAAAATCTAATGCTTTGAAGCATTTCGATATCGATTGCTAAATGTGTATATACAAGAAAATCGACTTTTTACCCAAATTTAAGATTACGGAATTCTTCTAAATGCACTGCCGTTATGCCGCCATGGCTTTATGCAACTTCAGTTCGTTAAAGAAGGTTTATTAACTTAAATATGTTAAACTAATGATTTGAAGCATTTCGATATCGATTGCAAAATATGTATATACAAGAAAATCGACTTTATGCCTAAATATAAGATTACGGAATTCTTCCAAATGCACTGCCGTTATAGGCTTTATGTCAACTTCAGTTCGCTAAGAGGTTTGTTAAAACTTAAATATGTTAAACTTTGATCTGAAGCATTTCGATATCGATTGCTAAATGTGTAAATATAAGAAAATCGACTTTATACCTAAATATAAAATTATAACATTACGGAATTCTTCTAAATGCACTGCCGGTATACCGTTAAGGCTTTATGCAGACTTCAGTAAGCTAAAAAATGTTTATTAACTTAATATGTTAAACTAATGATGTGAAGCATTTCGATATAGTTTGCTAAATGTGTCTATACAGCAAAATCGACTTTATACCTAAATATAAGATTACGGAATTCTTCCAAATGTACTGCCGTTATACAGTTGTGGCTTTATGTAAACTTCAGTAAGATAAAGAAGGTTAGTTAACTTAAATATGTTAAAATAATGACTTAAAGCATTTCGTTATCGATTGCTAAAAGTGTATATACAAGAAAAATCGACTTTATACCTAAATATAAGATAACGGAATTCTTCTAAATGCACTGCCGTTATGCCGCCATGGCTTTATATCAACTTCAATACGTTAAAGAAGGTTAATTAACTTAAATATGTTAAAATAATGATTTGAAGCATTTCGATATTGCTTGCTAAATGTGTATATACAAGAAAACCGATTTTATACCTAAATATAAGATAACGGAATTCTTCCAAATGCACTGCCGTTATTCCGTTAAGGCTTTTGTAGACTTAAGTAAGATAAAGACGGTAAATCAACTAAATATGTTAAACTAATGTTTTGAAGCATTTCGATATCGATTTCTTAATGCATATATACGAGAAAATCGACTTTATACCTAAATATAAGATTACGGAATTCTTCCAAATGTACTGTCGTTATGCCGCCATGGCTTTGTATCACCTTCAATACGTTAAAGAAGATTAATTAACTTGAATATGTTAAACTAATGATTTGAAGCATTTCGATATCGCTTGCTAAATGTGTATATTAAAGAAAATCGAATTTATACCTAAACATAAGATTACGGAATTCTTCCAAATGTCCTGTCGTTATGCCGCCATGGCTTTATGTCAACTTCAATACGTTAAAGAAGGTAAATTAACTTAAATATGTTAAACTAATGGTTTGAGGCATTTCGATATCGATTTCTTAATGCATATATACAAGAAAATCGAATTTATACCTAAACATAAGATTACGGAATTCTTCCAAATGTCCTGTCCTTATGCTGCCATGGCTTTATATCAACTTCAATACGTTAAAGAAGGTAAGTTAACTTAAATATGTTAAACTAATGATTTGAAGCATTTCGAAATCGATTGTTTAATGCATATATACTAGAAAATCGGCCTTGTACCTAAATATAAGATAACGGAATTCTTCTAAATGCACTGCCGTTATGCCGCCATGACTTTATGCCAACTTCAGTTCGTTAAAGGATTATTAACTTAAATATGTTAAACTAATGGTTTGAAGCATTTTGATATCGATTTCTTAATGCATATATACAAGAAAATCGACTTTATACCTAAATATAAGTTTACGGAATTCTTCTACATGCACTGCTGTTATGCCGCCATGGCTTTATATCTCCTTCAATAAGTTAAATAAGGTTACTTAACTTTAATATGTTAAACTAAGGATTTGAAGAATTTTGATATCGATTGCTAAATGAGTATATACAAGAAAATCGACTTTATACCTAAATATATGATTACGTAATTCTTCTAAATGCAAATCTGTTATGCCGTTAAGGCTTTTGTAGACTTCAGTAAGACAATGAGGGTTAATTACCTTAAATATGTTAAACTAATGATTTGAAGCATTTCGGTATCGATTGCTAAATGTGTATATACAACAAAAACGATTTTATACCTAAATATATGATAACGGAATTCTTCTAAATGCACTGCCGTTATGCCGCCGTGGCTTTATGTTAACTTCAGTGCGTTAAAGAAGCTTTATTAACTTAAATATGTTAAACTAATGATTTGAAGCATTTCGATATCGATTGCTAAATGTGTATATACAAGAAAATCGACTTTATACCCAAATTTAAGATTACGGAATCCTTCTACATGCACCGCCGTTATGCCGCCATGGCGTTATATCACCTTTAATACGTTAAAGAAGGTTAATTAACTTAAATATGTTAAACTAATGACTTGAAGCGTTTCGATATCGATTGCTAAAGGTGTATATACAAGAAAATCGAATTTGTACCTAAATATAAGATTACGGAATTCTTCTACATGCACCGCCGTTATGCCGCCATGGCGTTATATCACCTTTAATACGTTAAAGAAGGTTAATTAATTTAAATATGTTAAACTAATGATTTGAAGCATTTCGATATCGATTGCTAAATGTGTATATACAAGAAAATCGAATTTGTACCTAAATATAAGATTACGGAATTCTTCTACATGCACCGCCGTTATGCCGCCATGGCGTTATATCACCTTTAATACGTTAAAGAAGGTTAATTAACTTAAATATGTAAAACTAATGATTTGAAGCATTTCGATATCGATTGCTAAATGTGTATATACAAGAAAATCGAATTTATACCTGAATATAAGATTACGGAATTCTTCTACATGCACTGCCGTTATGCCGCCATGGCTTTATGCCAACTTCAGCTCGTTAAAGAAGGTTTAGTAACTTAAATATGTTAAACTAATGATTTGAAGTATTTCGATATCGATTGCTAAATGTATATATACAAGAAAATCGATTTTATACCTCAATATATGATAACGGAATTCTTCTAAATGCACTGCCGTTATGCCGTTATGGCTTTATATCAACTTAAATACTTTAAAGAAGGTTAATTTACTTAAATATGTTAAACTAATGAATTGAAGCATTTCGATATCGACTGCAAAATATGTATATACAAGAAAATCGACTTTATGCCTAAATATAAGACTACGGAATTCTTCCAAATGCCCTGCCGTTATGGCTTTATGTCAACTTCAGTTCGCTATTGGAGGTTTATTAACTTAAATATGTTAAACCTATGATTTGAAGCATTTCGGTATCGATTGCAAAATGTGTATATATAAGACAATCGACTTTATGCCCAAATTTAAGATTACGGAATTCTTCTAAATGCACTGCCGTTATGCCGCTATGGCTTCATATCACCTTCGATACGTTTAAGAAGGTTTATTAACTTAAATATGTTAAACTAATGATTTGAAGCATTTCGATATCGATTGCAAAATATGTATATACAAGAAAATCGACTTTATGCCTAAATATAAGACTACGGAATCCTTCCAAATGCCCTGCCGTTATGACTTTATGTCAACTTCAGTTCGCTAATGGAGTTTTATTAACTTAAATATGTTAAACAAGTTATCTAAAGCATTTCGATATCGATTGCTAAATGTGTAAATACAAGAAAATCGACTTTATACCTAAATATAAAATTATAACATTACGGAATTCTTCTAAATGCACTGCCGGTATACCGTTAAGGCTTTATGCAGACTTCAGTAAGCTAAAAAATGTTTATTAACTTAATATGTTAAACTAATGATTTGAAGCATTTCGATATCAATTGCTAAATGAGTATATACAAGAAAATCGACTTTATACCCAAATTTAAGATTACGGAATTCTTCTAAATGCACTGCCGTTATGCCGCCATGGCTTTATATAACCTTCATTACGTTAAAGAAGGTTAATTAACTTAAATATGCTAAACCAGTTATTTGAAGCATTTTGATATCGATTGCAAAACGTGTATATACAAGAAAATCGACTTTATGCCTAAATATAAGATTACGGAATTCTTCCAAATGCAGTGCCGTTATGGCTTTATGTCAACTTCAGTTCGCTAAAGGAGGTTTGTTAACTTAAATATGTTAAACCAGTTATCTGAAGCATTTCGATATCGATTGCGAAATGTATATATACAAGAAAATCGACTTTATACCTAAATATAAGATTACGGAATTCATCCACATGTACTGTCGTTATACCGCCATGGCTTTATGTCACCTTTAATACGTTAAAGAAGGTTAATTAACTTAAATATGTTAAACTAATGCTTTGAAACATTTCGATATCAATTGCTAAATGTGTATATACAAGAAAATCGACTTTATACCCAAATTTAAGATTACGGAATTGTTCCAAATGCAGTGCCGTTACGGCCTTATGTCAACTTCAGTTCGCTAAAGGAGGTTTATTAACTTAAATATGTTAAACCAGTTATCTGAAGCATTTCGATATCGATTGCGAAATGTATATATACAAGAAAATCGACTTTATACCTAAATATAAGATTACGGAATTCATCCACATGTACTGTCGTTATGCCGCCATGGCTTTATATCACCTTTAATACGTTAAAGAAGGTTAATTAACTTAAATATGTAAAACTAATGCTTGGAAACATTTCGATATCAATTGCTAAATGTGTATATGCAAGAAAATCGACTTTATACCCAAATTTAAGATTACGGAATTGTTCCAAATGCAGTGCCGTTACGGCCTTATGTCAACTTCAGTTCGCTAAAGGAGGTTAATTAACTTAAATATGTTAAATTAATGCTTTGAAACATTTCGATATCGATTGCTAAATGTGTATATACAAGAAAATCGAATTTATGCCTAAATATAAGAATACGGAATTCTTCCTAATGCCCTGCCGTTATGGCTTTATGTCAACTTCAGTTCGCTAAAGGAGGTTTATTAACTAAAATATGTTAAACCAGTTATCTGAAGCATTTCGATATCGATTGCGAAATGTATAAATATAAGAAAATCGTTTTTATACCTAAATATAAGATTACGGAATTTTTCCACATGTACTGTCGTTATGCCGAGGCTATATGCCATCTTCAGATCGTTAAAGAAGGTTTATTAACTTAAATATGTTAAGCTAATGAGTTGAAGCATCCCGATATCGATTGCTAAATGTGTCTATACAACAAAATCGACTTTATACCTTCCTTCCAAATGCACTGCCGTTATACCGTTGTGGCTTTATGTAAACTTCAGTAAGATAAAGAAGGTTTTAATTAACCTTAAACTTGTTAAACTAATGACTTGAAGCATTTCGATATCGATTGTTAAATGTGTATATACAAGAAAATCGACTTTATGCCTAAATATAAGATTACGGAAGTCTTCTCAATGCACTGCCGTTATGCCGCCATGGCTTTATATCAACTTCAGTACTTTAAAGAAGGTTAATTAACTTAAATATGTTAAACTAATGATTTGAAGCATTTCGATATCGCTTGCTAAATGTGTATATACAAGAAATTCGATTTTATACCTAAATATAAGATAACGGAATTCTTCTAAATGCACTGCCGTTATGCCGTTGAGGCTTTATGTTAACTTCTGTTCGTTAAAGAAGGTTTATTAACTTAAATATGTTAAACTAATGATTTAAAGCATTTCGATATCAATTGCTAAATAAGTAAATACAAGAAAATCGACTTTATGCCTAAATAAAATAAATAAATTTTTCTAAATGCACTGCAGTTATACCGTTAAGGCTTTATATAAATTTCAGTACGTTAAAGAAGGTTAATTTACTTAAATATGCTAAACTAATGATTTCAAGCATTTCGATATCGATTGCTAAATTTGTATGTACAAGAAAATCGATTTTATACCTAAATAAAATATTACGGAATTCACCCAAATATACCTAACGGCATAACGGCAGTGCATTTAGAAGAATTCCGTAATCTTATGTTTAGGTATAAAGTCGATTTTCTTGTATATACGCATTAAGTAATCGATATCGAAATGCTTCAAATAACTGGTTTATCATATTTACGTTAATTAACCTTCTTTATTTTACCGAAGTTTACATAACGCCATAACGGCATCGATTTTCTTGTACATACACATTTAGCAATCGATATCGAAATGCTTCAAATCATTAGTTTAGCATATTTAAGTAAATTAACCTACTTTAACGTACTGAAAATTATATAAAGCCTTAACGGTATAACTGCAGTGCATTTAGAAGAATTCCGTAATCTTCTATTTAGGTATAAAGTCGATTTTCTTGTATTAACATATTTAGCAATCGATATCGAAATGCTTCAAATTATTAGTTTAACATATTTAAGTTAATTAACCCTCTTTATCTTACTGAAGTCTATAAACGCCTTAACGGCATAACGGCAAAGCATTTAGAAGAATTACGTAATCTTATATTTAGGTATAAAGTCGATTTTCTTGTATATACACATTTAGCAATCGATATCGAAATGCTTCAAATCATTAGTTTAACATATTAAAGTTAACAAGCCTACTTTAACGCACTGAAGTTAACACAAAGCCACGGCGGCATAACGGCAGTGAATGTAGAAGAATTCCGTAATCTTATATTTAGCTATAAATTCGATTTTTTTGTATACACTCATTTAGCAATCGATATCTAAATGCTTCAAATCATTAGTTTAACATATTTAAGTAATTAACCCTTTTGAACGTATTGAAGTTGATATATAGCCATGGCGGCATAACGACAGTACATTCGGAAGAATTCCGTAATCTTATATTTAGGTATAAAGTCAATTTTCTTGTATATATGCATTAAGCAGTCGATATCGAAATGCTTCAAATAACTGGTTTAACATATTTAAGTTAATTAACCTTCTTTAACTAACTGAAGTTAACATAAATCCATAACGGTATAACGGCAGTGCATTTGGAAGAATTCCGTAAACTTATATTTAGATATAAAATCGATTTTGTTGTATATATGCATTTAGCAATCGATTTCGAAAATCTTCGAATCATAAGTTTAACATATTTAAGTTAATAAAGCTTCTTTAACGCACTGAAGTCCACATAAAGGCTTAACGGCATAACGGCAGTGCATTTAGAAGAATTCCGTTATCTTATATTTAGGTATAAATTCGATTTTCTTGTATATACACATTTAGCAATCGATATCGAAATGCTTCCAACCAATAGTTTAACATATTTAAGTTAATTTACCTTCTTTAACGTATTGGAGGTGATATAAAGCCATGGCGGCATAACGACAGTACATTTGGAAGAATTCCGTAATCTTATATTTAGGTATAAAGAAGATTTTCTTGTATATATGCATTTAGCAATCGATTTAGAAATGCTTCAAATAACTCATTTAACATGTTTAAGTTAATAAACCTTCTTTAACGAACAGAAGTTAACATAAAGCCACAACGGCATAACGGCAGTGCATTTAGAAGAATTCCGTAATCTTATATTTAGGTATAAAGTCGATTTTCTCGTATATACACATTTAGCAATCGATATCGAAATGCTTCAAATCATTAGTTTAACATATTTAAGTTAAATAACCATCTTAATCTTACTGAAGTCTACAAAAGCCTTAACGGCATAATGGCAGTGCATTAATAAGAATTACGTTATCTTATATTTGGGTATAAATTCGATTTTCTTGTATAAACACATTTAGCATTCGATATCGAAATGCTTCCAATCATTAATTTAACATATTTAACGTATTGAAGGGGATATAAGGCCATGGCGGCATAACGACAGTACATTTGGAAGAATTCCGTAATCTTATATTTAGGTATAAAAAAGATTTTCTTGTATATACACATTTTGCAATCGATATCGAAATGCTTCAATTCAGTAGTTTAACATATTTAAGTAAATAAAGCTTCTTTAACGCACTGAAGTTAACATAAAGCCATAACGGCATAACGGCAGTGCATTTGGAAGAATTCCGTTATCATATATTTGGGTATAAAGTCGATTTTCTTTTATTAACACACTTAACAATCGATATCGAAATGCTTCAAATCATAAGTTTAACATATTTAAGTTAAATAACCATCTTAATCTTACTGAAGTCTACAAAAGCCTTAACGGCATAATGGCAGTGCATTAATAAGAATTACGTTATCTTATATTTAGGTATAAATTCGATTTTCCTGTATATGTGGAGATCACCACTCTACACTAGTTATAATAATTACTCCTAATTTTGATTTGTACTGTACATAATATTTATTCGTACTATACTTCTTAAGTTTGCCATTTTATGTAATTTATCCTTAAACTTAACGAATGTAAGAATGTGAGATCAAAAGCACTAAATTGAAATATAGTTCGTCAGCGACCATCAAAGTGTGAACAACAATTCTTCCTAGTACTGCATCATCGCCAAATTGGTGTCAGAAGAGAAAAATTTTTTGATATTTTTCTAAACCCCGCGCTTATTCAAAATGGACGAACACCTTCAACCTGTGGAAAGCGAAACCATATCTGGCAGCGATGGAATTCCAGTAGTCCCAGAAGCATTTAGACACTACGGAAGCAGTTGGAGCGCCAATGACATTCAACCTGAAAGTCAAAGTCATACGGTCATACATTTAGAGGCAGCAAGTGAAGCTGCGCGTCAGACGAAGCCAGCGCAGACAGAGGGCAGCGAAGTACCGTATAGGAATTTACATCAGCCGAACATAGTACCGTTTTCACAGCAACGTAAAAATGATGCGATCCCGTTTCCAGATCATCAATGTGTACAGTTTGCACCGCTTCAACGGTATACTGCACCTGAAGCACATGCACGTATTCCGATGCCTCGCATAACACCAAACGATATGGATGCATGGTTCACATCGGTGGACTATTGGTTTAAGGCATGCAACATGAACAGCGACGCTCAACGTTATTACCATGTGATGGCTACTTTAGATCCTCTTACGCTACCAACCATTAGCCAAATCAGTAAAAACGCAGAAAATACGCAACGCATTACCAACTCAGGCATTGGCATGTATGAGTTTCTCAAGACTGAACTTCTCAAATATTTTGGTGAAAGTTATCAACGTAAAATTCAACGATTATTGGAGGAGATGGTACTAGGTGATCAACGTCCGAGTCAACTATTTAATGCCATGAGACGAGTGGCAGGAAATTCCTTTTCGGAAGAAACTCTTAGAGCCATGTGGATCCAACGCTTACCGGAATTAATAAGAGCATCCGTAATCGCACGCGAAGGTACGATAGATGTCCAAATTGCAGTTGCCGACGCTATTATGGAAACGTTAACCCAGCGTCAAATTTGTTCATCATCGGATCACGCCGCCAGTACATCGTCTCAGACTCAACAAGACACGATTTTTCAACTATCAAATACGATTAACGAATTGCAACGCAAATTTGATAATATGCGCACACGAGAACGCAGTCGCTCACGCACTAGTCGCAGATTTCCTAGACGACATAGTCAATCGAGTGAGCGAAGATCTTCCTCACGCAATACAAAAGAATGTTGGTACCATCAAACTTTTGGAGACTCCGCCAACCGATGCCGTAGTCCATGTCTACGTCGACAAAGTACCAACACCCAGCATGAATGACTAGAAGTTTCAGTCAGCGATGCTGACGCCAATCACGTCAACGCAGCAGTAAATCAACTTTTCATCAAAGACCAGTCATCAAACGTAAAATATCTCATAGACACTGGTGCCGATTACAGTGTTCTTCCAAACAAAAACAATTTTAATTCTCTTCGCCCAACAAACGTCACGTTATACGCAGCCAACGGTACTCCAATAAAAACTTACGGTTTAGTACGCCAACACGTGGATCTTGGTCTTCGTCGCAAATTCATGTGGAACTTTATGGTTGCAGACGTTAATACATCAATCATTGGCAGTGATTTTATTCGTCACTACGACTTGATCATCGATCTAAAACGCAACAAATTAATCGACAACAAGACAAATCTCGAAGCGCCTTGCACTATTCACAAAGAGTTGAATATGCAGATAAAAGCTTTCGACATACAGTGTCCATTCGCAAAGTTATTCAAGGAATTTAAGGACCTCACAGAAATGAATCTAGATCGAAAACCAGTAAAGACTGAGGTATGTCACGTAATTGAAACCCAAGGTCAACCCGTTACAGCTCGTGCTCGAAAGCTCGACCACAATAAACTTAAAGCCGCACGAACTGAATTCGAATATCTGATGCAAATAGGCGTGTGTCGCCCTTCGAAGAGCAATTGGGCTAGTCCGCTTCACATGGTCCGCAAAGCAGACGGCAATTGGCGACCATGTGGAGATTACCGTGCGCTCAATAAAATCACCATTCCAGACCGTTATCCTATTCCGTTTATTCATGACTGCTTAACAATCCTACGAGGAAAAACAGTTTTTGGCAAGATCGATCTACAAAGAGCATTCCATCAAATACCCGTTCGACCGGAAGACATAAAGAAAACAGCCATAATAACACCATTCGGTCTATATGAGTTTACTCATATGACGTTTGGTCTACGAAATGCAGCACAAACTTTTCAACGCCTCATACATGAAGCCTTACGAGGTCTTGACTTCGCCTTTCCTTATGTTGATGACATATGCATAGCTTCAGCAAACATGGAGGAACATGCGAAACATATACGCATGATATTCCAACGACTCCGCGCAACTGGTCTAACAATTAATCCATCGAAATGTGAATTTGGTAAGAAAGAAATAAAATTCTTAGGTCACAGCATTACGCATAAAGGTATTCGCCCGCTACCAGAAAAAGTTGAGGCTATTTTAAAAGTTAAACGACCTACAGTGGCCAACGAATTAAAAAGTTTCCTAGCATCTATCAATTTCTATCGCAAATTTTTACCTAACGCCGCAAAACGTCAAGCCGTTTTACAAACACTTATCAAAGGAAACAAACGCAATGATAAAACTCGTATCGATTGGACAGATGAAGCAATCAACGCTTTTGAAGATTGTAAACAAAATATGGCCGATGCAGCTACTTTAGCATACCCTCATGTTGGTGCTCAACTCCGTTTATTCACAGACGCATCCGATGTCGCAGTAGGAGCTGTACTTCACCAATTAGTAAATAACGAACCAGAACCCCTTGGATATTTTTCACGTCGTCTAACGGAAACAGAAAAGCATTACTCAGTTTACGATAGAGAACTTCTTGCAATCTATCTCGCCATAAAACATTTTCAATTCCTAATCGAAGGCAATCAAACATGCATTTATACGGATCATAAGCCATTAATTTATTCTTTTCATAAGCGAAACGACAAAGGTTCACCTCGTCAGATTAGACAACTTGACTATATTAGTCAGTTTACAACAGACATCCGTCACATTCCGGGTTCAAAAAACCAAACCGCAGATATATTGTCGCGTATCAACACAATAACATCGATCAACTACACTGATATGGCCAACGAACAAAAATCTGACTCAAACATTCAAGCACTTGTTACTGGTAAGATAAAACACTCTTTACAACTTAAACATTTCAGATTGGAAGGCAGCAACGCTACATTACTTTGCGATGTATCAATGAGCCAAGTTAGACCCATCGTACCGCAAACGATTTGTAAGCAGATTCTACACAATGTTCACGACCTCGCTCACGTTGGGGCCAACGCAACTCTAAAGATGATTTCTCAACATTTTGTTTGGGTAAATATGCGAAAGGACTGCAAAGCATTTGTTCGTGCCTGCATCCGTTGCAGTCGCAGCAAAGTTTTACGCCACATCAAGTCTCCATTACAACGTTTAGAAATGCCAGACCAACGCTTTCAAGTTGTTCACGTTGATATAATTGGACCATTACCTCTTAATCAGGGATTCAAATATTGTCTTACACTCATCGATCGCTTTTCGAGATGGCCCAAAGCGATACCTCTTGTCGACATTCAAGCAGAAACAGTATGTAGAGCTTTCTTGAACGAATGGGTTGGACGATATGGCTCACCTCAGAAGATAATCACAGACCAAGGAACTCAATTCGAATCCAAAATGTTTCAAGAAATGTTACTAACATTAGGTACTCAGCGTGAACGTACATCACCGTATCATCCACAAACGAATGGATTGATAGAAAGGTGGCACCGTTCATTCAAAAACGCCATACTAGCCACCGGAAAAGAATCTTGGGTAGATAATTTAGGACTTACTCTTTTAGGACTACGAAATGCCGTTAAGGAAGACTTAAAGGCTTCCGCAGCCGAAATGTTATTCGGAACCGCAACACGATTACCTGGCGAGTTTTTTACTACAAAACCAAATATGCAGCCGAACTCAATTTTTGTTGAAAAATTACGACGTCATCTTCAAAAAATTCGTCCCGTCGAAACTTCATGGCATTCTCCAAGTACACCATTCGTAAATAAGAATTTATTTCAATCAACACACGTATATGTACGCAACGATCGAGTAACTCCTTCTATGACACAACCATACGATGGACCCTATAAAGTTATTTCAAAAAACGACAAAAATTTTACAATCGAAATAAAAGGCAAAAACATCGTTATTTCAATCGACCGCCTCAAGCCAAGTTACAATACAGCAGATGAAGAACCAGCTGTTAATTCTAACCAAACCTCAGACCCTCTAGATGTATTGCAAGTCAATTCACAGAAATCTAGAAGGGGGGTAATGTGGAGATCACCACTCTACACTAGTTATAATAATTACTCCTAATTTTGATTTGTACTGTACATAATATTTATTCGTACTATACTTCTTAAGTTTGCCATTTTATGTAATTTATCCTTAAACTTAACGAATGTAAGAATGTGAGATCAAAAGCACTAAATTGAAATATAGTTCGTCAGCGACCATCAAAGTGTGAACAACAATTCTGCCTAGTACTGCATCATCGCCAAATATATACGCATTTAGCAATCGATATCGAAATGATTCAAATCATTAGTTTAACATATTTAAGTTAATAAACCTTCTTTAACGAACTGAAGTTGGCATAAAGCCATGGCGGCATAACGGCAGTGCATTTAGAAGAATTCCGTAAGCTTATATTTAGGTATAAAGTCGATTTTCTTGTA
>CM050325.1:407405-426405 GCA_027475135.1 Bactrocera correcta
TAAAGTAATTATTTGAAGCATCTCGATATCGATTCCCAAATGTGTAAATACATGAAAATAGACTTTAACCTAAATATAAAATTACGGAATTCTTCTACATGCACTCCCGTTATGCCGCGATGGCTTTATGCCAACTTCAGTTCGTTAAAGAGGTTTTATTAACTTAAATATGAAAAACTAATGATTTGAAGCATTTCGATATCGATTGCTAAATGTGTATATACAAGAAAATCGACTTTATACCTCAATATAAGATTACGGAATTCTTCTACATGCACTGCCGTTATGCCGCCATGGCTTTATGCCAACTTCAGTTCGTTAAAGAGGATTTATTAACTTTAATATGTTAAACTAATAATTTGAAGCATTTTGATATCGATTGCGAAATGTATATATACAAGAAAATTGACTTTATACCTCAATATAAGATTACGGGATTCTTCTACATGCACTGCCGTTATGCCGCCATGGCTATAGATCAACTTCAGTACGTTAAAGAAGGTTAATTAACTTAAATATGTTAAACTAATGATTTGAAGCATTTCGATATCGCTCGCTAAATGTGTATATACAAGAAATTCGATTTTATACCTAAATATAAGATAACGGAATTCTTCTAAATGCACTGCCGTTATGCCGTTAAGGCTCTATGTAGACTTCAGTAGGATAAACAGGATTAATTAACTTAAATATGTTAAACTAATGATTTGAAGCACTTCGATATCAATTGCTAAATAAATAAATACAAGAAAATCGAATTTATACCTAAATAAAATAAATAAATTCTTCTAAATGCACTGCAGTTATACCGTTAAGGCTTTATATAAATTTCAGTACGTTAAAGAAGGTTAATTTACTTAAATATGCTGAACTAATGATTTCAAGCATTTCGATATCGATTGCTAAATCTGTATGTACAAGAAAATCGAATTTATACCTAAATAAATTCTTCTAAATGCACTGCAGTTATACCGTTAAGGCTTTATATAAATTTCAGTACGTTAAAGAAGGTTAATTTACTTAAATATGCTGAACTAATGATTTCAAGCATTTCGATATCGATTGCTAAATCTGTATGTACAAGAAAATCGACTTTATACCTCAATATAAGATTACGGAATTCTTCTACATGCACTGCCGTTATGCCGCCATGGCTTTATGCCAACTTCAGTTCGTTAAAGAGGATTTATTAACTTTAATATGTTAAACTAATAATTTGAAGCATTTTGATATCGATTGCGAAATGTATATATACAAGAAAATTGACTTTATACCTCAATATAAGATTACGGGATTCTTCTACATGCACTGCCGTTATGCCGCCATGGCTTTAGATCAACTTCAGTACGTTAAAGAAGGTTAATTAACCTAAATATGCTAAACCAGTTATGTGAAGCATTTCGATATCGATTACTAAATGCGTATATACAACAAAATCGACTTTATACCTAAATATAAGATTGCGGAATTCTTCTAAATGCACTGCCGTTATGCCGCCATGGCTTTATATCAACTTCAATACGTTAAAGAAGGTTAAGTAACTTAAATATGTTAAACTAATGATTTGAAGTATTTTGATATCGCTTGCTAAATGTGTATATACAAGAAAATCGATTTTGTACCTAAATATAAGATAACGGAATTCTTCTAAATGCACTGCCGTTATGCCGTTAAGGCTTTATGTAGACTTCAGTAAAATAGAGAGGGTTAATTAACTTAAATATGTTAAACTAATAATTTGAAGCATTTCGATATCGATTGCTAAATATGTAAATACAAGAAAATCGACTTTATACCTAAATAGAAGATTACGGAATTCTTCTAAATGCACTGCAGTTATACCGTTAAGGCTTTATAAAAATTTCAGTACGTTAAAGAAGGTTAATTTACTTAAATATGCTAAGCTAATGATTTGAAGCATTTCGATATCGATTGCTAAATGTGTATGTACAAGAAAATCGATGCCGCTATGGCGTTATGTAAACTTCGGTAAAATAAAGAAGGTTAATTAACGTAAATATGCTAAACCAGTTTTTTGAAGCATTTCGATATCGATTACTTAATGCGTATATACCAGAAAATCGACTTTATACCTAAATATAAGATTACGTAATTCTTCTAAATGCACTGCCGTTATGCCGTTAAGGCTTTTGTAGACTTCAGTAAGATAAAGAGCGTTAATTAACTTAAATACGAGGGCTGTCTGATAAATAACCAACCTCAACGTGAAGCTAGCGGCACCTCTGAAAACAAAGTTTCTACTTCAAATTGGCCATATTGTAATAGCTACTCGCCAAAATTTCAGAAATTTATCTTGCGCAATTATCTGTTGACAGTCGTTTTTGTGAGTCTAATTCGGTGATTTCCCAAAAATGGAAAAAATTGAATATCGAGCTTGGAAGATGATGAACGTCCTGGGCGTCCAAAAGCTGTAACCACTAACGATAACATCGCTAAAGTTCATCAATTGGTATTAGACGACCGCCGGATTAAAGTTAAGGAAATAGCTGAGATCATGAAGATGTCGAAAGAACGTGTTTGTCACATATTAAACCAAGATTTGGGCATGAGAAAGCTGTCCGCGCTTTGGGTGCCGCGTTTGCTTACGCTAGACCACAAACGTGCGCGCATGAACATTTCCAGCGCACTGTTGGCTCAGTTTAGAGGCAATACGACCAAGTTTTGGCGCCGATTGATAACTGTAGACGAAACTTGGATTCATCATTAGACGCCCGAAACAAAAATCCAATCTAAACAGTGGATTGAAAAGGGGGAACCGGCCCCAAAAAAACCTAAAGCTGTGTATTCGGCTGGGAAAGTGATGGCGAGTGTTTTTTGGGACAGTCATGGAATTATATTTATCGGCTATCTTGAAAAAGGAAAAACTATAACAGGAGCATACTATGCATCATTATTGGACAAGCTAAAGGAAGAAATTTCGAAAAAGCGGCCACATTTGCAAAAAAAAGAAAATCTTGTTCCACCAAGACAACGCACCATCTCACACCTCAACAGTCGCCATGGCGAAAATCCACGAATTGCGGTTCGAACTGCTTGACCATCCACCTTATTCACCGGATCTAGAACCAAGCGACCTTTTTTTGTTTCCTCAATTTAAAACTGCGCTCGGCGGTCAGAGATTTTCGTCAAACGAGAAGGCAATCTCTTTCGTGAACTCGTATTTTGCAGACAAAGACGCCAAGTACTATTTGGAAGGGTTGCAGAGATGGGAGCATCGCTGGGAGAAGTGTGTGGAGTTAGAAGGAGACTATGCAGAAAAATAAAAAAAAAATTTGAAAAAGTCGCGTGCATGATGGTTACGTCGGTTATTTAGCAGACAGCCCTCGTATGTTAAAGTAATGATTTGAATCATTTCGATATCAATTGCTAAATGTGTATGTACAACAAAATCGACTTTCTACCTAAACATAAGATAACGGAATTCATACAAATATACTGCCGTTATGGCTTTATGTAAACTTCAGTAAGATAAAGAAGGTTAATTAACTTAAATATGCTAAACCAGTTGTTTGAAGCATTTCGATATCGATTGCAAAATGTGTATATACAAGAAAATCGACTTTAAACCTGAATATAAGATTACGGAATTCTTCCAAATGCACTGCCGTAATGGCTTTATATCAACTTCAATACGTTCAAGAAGGTTAATTTACTTAAATATGTTAAACTAATGATTTCAAGCATTTCGATATCGACTGCTAAATGTGTAGATATAAGAAAATCGACTTTATACCTAAATACAAAATTATAACATTACGGAATTCTTCTAAATGCACTGCCGTTATACCGTTAAGGCTTTATGTAGACTTCAGTGCGTTAAAGAAGGTTTACTAACTTAAATATGTTAAACTAATGACTTGAAGCATTTCGATATGTTAGTTAACCCTCTTTATCTTACTGAAGTCTACAAAAGCCTTAACGGCATAACGGCAGTGCATTCAGAGAAATTCCGTTATCATATATTTAGGTGTAAAGTCGATTTTCTTGTATATATGCACTAAGCAATCGATTTCGAAATGCTTCAAATAACTGGTGTAACATATCTAAGTTAATAAACCTTCTTTAACGAACTGAAGTTAACATAAAGCCACAACGGCATAACGGCAGTGCATTTAGAAGAATTCCGTAAGCATATATTTAGGTATAAAGTCGATTTTGTTGTATATACGCATTTAGCAATCGATATCGAAATGCTTCAAATCATTAGTTTAACATATCTAAGATAATTAACCTTCTTTAACGTGTTGAAGGTGATAAAAAGCCATGGCGGCATAACGACAGTACATTTGGAAGAATTCCGTAATCTTATATTTAGGTATAAAAAAGATTTTCTTGTATATATGCATTTAGCAATCGATTTCGAAAATCTTCAAATCATTAGTTTAACATATTTAAGCTAATTAACCCTCTTTATCTTACTAAAGTCTACAAAAGCCTTAACGGCATAACGGCAGTGCATTCAGAGAGATTCCGTTATCATATATTTAGGTATAAAGTCGATTTTCTTGTATATATGCATTAAGCAATCGATTTCGAAATGCTTCAAATAAATGGTGTAACATATCTAAGTTAATAAACCTTCTTTAACGAACAGAAATTAACATAAAGCCATAACTGCATAACGGTAGTGCATTTACAAGAACTCCGTCATCTTATATTTAGGTATAAAGTCGATTTTCTTGTATATACATATTTAGCAATCAATATCGAAATGCCTCAAATCATTAGTTTAACATATTTAAGTTAATTAACCTTCTTTAACGTATTGAAGGTGATATAAAGCCATGGCGGCATAACGACAGTACATTTGGAAGTATTCCGTAACCTTATAGTTAGGTATAAAGAAGATTTTCTTGTATATATGCATTTAGCGATCGATTTCGAAATGCTTCAAATAACTGGTTTAACATATTTAAGTTAATAAAGCTTCTTTAACGAACAGAAGTTAACATAAAGCCACAACTGCATAACGACAGTGCATTTAGAAGAATTCCGTAATCTTATATTTGGGTATAAAATCGATTTTCTTGTATATACACATTTAGCAATCGATATCGAAATGCTTCAAATCATTAGTTTAACATATTTAAGTTAATTAACCATCTTAATCTTACTGAAGTCTACAAACGCCCTAATGGCATATCGGCAAAGCATTTAGAAGAATTACGTAATCTTATATTTAAGTATAAGGTCGATTTTCTTGTATATACTCATTTAGCAATCGATATTAAAATGCTTCAAATCATTATTTTAACATATTTAAGTTAACAAACCTACTTTAACGCACTGAAGTTAACACAAAGCCATGGCGGCATAACGGCAGTGCATTTAGAAGAATTCCGTAATCTTTTATTTAGCTATAAATTCGATTTTTTTGTATATACACATTTAGCAATCGATATCGAAATGCTTCAAATCATTAGTTTAAAATATTTAAGTTAATTAACCTTTTTTAACGTATTGAAGTTGATATAAAGCCATGGCGGCATAACGACAGTACATTCGGAAGAATTCCGTAATCTTATATTTAGGTATAAAGTCAATTTTCTTGTATATATGCATTAAGCAATCGATATCGAAATGCTTCAAATAACTGGTTTAACATATTTAAGTTAATAAACCTTCTTTAACGCACTGAAGTAAACATAAAGCCATGGCGGCATAACGACAGTACATTCGGAAGAATTCCGTAATCTTATATTTAGGTATAAAGTCGATTTTGTTGTATATATGCATTTAGCAATCGATTTCGAAAATCTTCAAATCATTAGTTTAACATATTTAAGTTAATAAAGCTTCTTTAACGCACTGAAGTTAACATAAAGCCATGGCGGCGTAACGGCAGTGCATTTAGAAGAATTCCGTAAGCTTATATTTAGGTATAAAATCGATTTTGTTGTACATACACATTTAGTAATCGATATCGAAATGCTTCCAATCATTAGTTTAACATATTTAAGGTAATTAACCTTCTTTAACGTATTGAAGGTGATATAAAGCCATGGCGGCATAACGACAGTACATTTGGAAGAATTCCGTAAACTTTTATTTAGGTATAAAGAAGATTTTCGTGTATATATGCATTTAGCAATCGATTTCGAAATGCTTCAAATAACTGGTTTAACATATTTAAGTTAATAAACCTTCTTTAACGAGCAGAAATTAACATAAAGCCACAACGGCATAACGGCAGTGCATTTAGAAGAATTCCGTAATCTTATATTTAGGTATAAAGTCGATTTTCTTGTATATACACATTTAGCAATCGATATCGAGATGCTTCAAATCATTAGTTTAACATATTTAAGTTAAATAACCATCTTAATCTTACTGAAGTCTACAAAAGCCTTAACGGCATAATGGCAGTGCATTAAGAAGAATTACGTAATATTATATTTACGTTTAAAGTCGATTTTCTTGTATATACACATTTAGTAATCGATATCGAAATGCTTCAAATCAGTAGTTTAACATACTTAAGTAAATAAAGCTTCTTTAACGCATTGAAGTTAACATAAAGCCATGGCGGCATAACGGCCGTGCATGTAGAAGAATTCCGTAATCTTGTATTTAGGTATAAATTCGATTTTCTTGTATATACACATTTAGCAATCGATATCGAAATGCTTAAAATCATTAGTTTAACATATTTAAGTTAATTAACCTTCCTTATCTTACTGAAGTTAACATAAAGCCACAACGGCATAACGGCAGTGCATTTAGAAGAATTCCGTAATCTTATATTTAGGTATAAAGTCAATTTTCTTGTATATACACATTTAGCAATCGATATCGAGATGCTTCAAATCATTAGTTTAACATATTTAAGTTAATAAAGCTTCTTTAACGCACTGAAGTTAACATAAGGCCATGGCGGCATAACGGCAGTGCATTTAGAAGAATTCCGTACTCTTATATTTAGGTATAAAATCGATTTTGTTGTATATACACATTTAGCAATCGATATCGAAATGCTTCAAATCATTAGTTTAACATATTTAAGTTAATTAACCTCCTATAACTTATTGAAGTTGATATAAAGCCATGGCGGCATAACGGCAGTGCATTTAGAAGAATTCCGTATTCTTATATTTAGGTATAAAGTCGATTTTCTTAAATTTACACAATAAGCAATCGATATCGAAATGCTTCAAATCATAAGTTTAACATATTTAAGCTAATTGACCCTCTTTATCTTACTGAAGTCTACAAAAGCCTTAACGGCATAACGGCAGTGCATTCAGAGAAATTCCGTTATCATATGTTTAGGTATAAAGTCGATTTTCTTGTATTTATGCATTAAGCAATCGATTTCGAAATGCTTCAAATCATTAGTTAACATATTTAAGTTAATTAACCCTTCTTTAACGTACTGAAGTTACATAAAGCCTAACGGCATAACGGCAGTAGCATTTAGAAGAATTCCGTAATCTTATATTTAGGTATAAAGTCGATTTTCTTGTATATATGCATTAAGCAATCGATATCGAAATGCTTCAAATAACTGGTTTAACATATTTAAGTTAATAAACCTTCTTTAACTAACTGAAGTTAACATAAAGCCATAACGGCATAACGGCAGTGCATTTGGAAGAATTCCGCAATCTTATATTTAGGTATAAAGTCGATTTTCTTGTATATATGCATTTAGCAATCGATATCGAAATGCTTCAAATCATTAGTTAACATATTTAAGTTAATAACCTCTTTATCTTACTGAAGTCTACAAAAGCCTTAACGGCATAACGGCAGTGCATTTAGAAGAATTACGTAATCTTATATTTAGGTATAAAGTCGATTTTCTTGTATATACACATTTAGCAATCGATATCGAAATGCTTCAAATCATTAGTTTAACATATTTAAGTTAATTAACCTCTTTATCTTACTGAAGTTAACAAAAGCCATAACGGCATAACGGCAGTGCATTTAGAAGAATTCCGTTATCATATATTTAGGTATAAAGTCGATTTTCTTGTATATACCATTTAGCAATCGATATCGAAATGCTTCAAATCATTAGTTTAACATATTTAAGTTAATTAAACCTTCTTTAACGTATGAAGTTAACAAAAGCCATTGGCGGCATAACGGCAGTGCATTTGGAAGAATTCCGTAATCTTATATTTAGGTATAAAGTCGATTTTCTTGTATATATGCATTTAGCAATCGATATCGAAATGCTTCAAATCATTAGTTAACATATTTAAGTTAATTAACCTTCTTTAACGTACTGAAGTTACATAAAGCCATAACGGCATAACGGCAGTGCATTTAGAAGAATTCCGTAATCTTATATTTAGGTATAAAGTCGATTTTCTTGTATATACTCATTTAGCAATCGATATCGAAATGCTTCAAATCATTAGTTAACATATTTAAGTTAATTAAACCTCTTTAACGACTGAAGTTAACAAAAGCCAACGGCATAACGGCAGTGCATTTAGAAGAATTCCGTAATCTTATATTTAGGTATAAAGTCGATTTTCTTGTATATACACATTTAGCAATCGATATCGAAATGCCACAAATCATTAGATTAACATATTTAAGTTAATTAACCCTCTTTATCTTACTGAAGTCTACAAACGCCTTAACGGCATAACGGCAAAGCATTTAGAAGAATTACGTAATCTTATATTTAGGTATAAAGTCGATTTTCTTGTATATACACATTTAGCAATCGATATCGAAATGCTTCAAATCATTAGTTTAACATATTTAAGTTAATTAACCTCTTTATTTAAAATGAAGTTACATAAAGCCAAAGGGCATAACGGCAGTAGCATTTAGAAGAATTCCGTAATCTTATATTTAGGTATAAAGTCGATTTTCTTGTATATACACATTTAGCAATCGATATCGAAATGCTTCAAATCATTAGTTTAACATATTTAAGTTAATTAACTTTTTTAACTACTGAAGTTACATAAGCCAAACGGCATAACGGCAGTCATTTGGAAGAATTCCGTAATCTTATATTTAGGTATAAAGTCGATTTTCTTGTATATATGCATTTAGCAATCGATATCGAAATGCTTCAAATCATTAGTTTAACATATTTAAGTTAAAAACCTTTTTTAACTAACTGAAGTTAACATAAAGCCTAACGGCATAACGGCAGTGCATTAGGGAAAAATTCCGTAATCTTATATTTAGGTATAAAGTCGATTTTCTTGTATATATGCATTAGCAATCGATATCGAAATGCTTCAAATCATTAGTTTAACATATTTAAGTTAATAACCTTCTTAATCTTACTGAAGTTAACATAAAGCCATAACGGCATAACGGCAGTGCATTTAGAAGAATTCCGTAATCTTATATTTAGGTATAAAGTCGATTTTCTTGTATATACACATTTAGCAATCGATATCGAAATGCTTCAAATCATTAGTTTAACATATTTAAGTTAATTAACCTTCTTTAATCTTACTGAAGTATACAAAAGCCTTAACGGCATAACGGCAGTGCATTTAGAAGAATTCCGTAATCTTATATTTAGGTATAAATCGATTTTCTTGTATATACACATTTAGCAATCGATATCGAAATGCTTCCAATCATTAGTTTAACATATTTAAGTTAATTAACCTTCTTTAACGTATTGAAGGTAATATAAAGCCATGGCGGCATAACGACAGTACATTTGGAAGAATTCCCTAATCTTATATTTAGGTATAAAGAAGATTTTCGTGTATATATGCATTTAGCAATCGATTTCGAAATGCTTCAAATAACTGGTTTAACATATTTAAGTTAATAAACCTTCTTTAACGAGCAGAAGTTAACATAAAGCCACAACGGCATAACGGCAGTGCATTTAGAAGAATTCCGTAATCTTATATTTAGGTATAAAGTCGATTTTCTTGTATATACACATTTAGCAATCGATATCGAAATGCTTCAAATCATTAGTTTAACATATTTAAGTTAAATAACCATCTTAATCTTACTGAACTCTACAAAATCCTTAAAGGCATCATGGCAGTGCATTAAGAAGAATTACGTAATCTTATATTTAGGTTTAAAGTCGATTTTCTTGTATATACCCATTTAGCATCCGATATCGAAATGCTTCAAATCAGTAGTTTAACATATTTAAGTAAATAAAGCTTCTTTAACACACTGAAGTTAACATAAAGCCATGGCGGCATAACGGCAATGTATGTAGAAGAATTCCGTAATCTTATATTTAGGTATAAATTCGATTTTCTTGTATATACACATTTAGCAATCGATATCGAAATGCTTCAAATCATTAGTTTAACATATTTAAGTTAATTAACCTTCTTTAGCTTACTGAAGTTAACATAAAGCCATAACAGCATAACGGCAGTGCATTTAGAAGAATTCCGATATCATATATTTAGGTATAAAGTCGATTTTCTTGTATATACACATTTAGCAATCGATATCGAAATGATTCAAATCATTAGTTTAACATATTTAAGTTAATAAACTTTCTTTAGCGAACTGAAGTTGACATAAAGCCTTGGCGGCATAACGGCAGTGCATTTAGAAGAATTCCGTAATCTTATATTTAGGTATAAAGTCGATTTTGTTGTATATACACATTTAGCAATCGATATCGAAATGCTTCAAATCATTAATTTAACATATTTTAGTTAATTAACCTTTTTTATGTTACTGAACTTCACATAACGCCATAACGGTATTACGGCAGCGCATTTGGAAGAATTCCGTAATCTTATGTTTAGGTATAGAGTCGATTTTGTTGTTTATACGCATTTAGCAATCGATATCGAGATGCTTCAACCCATTAGTTTAACATATTTAAATTAATAAACCTTCTTTAACGAACTGAAATTGGCATAAAGCCCTGGCGGCATAACGATAGTGCATTTAGGAGAATTCCGTAATGTTATATTTAGGTGTAAAGTCGATTTTCTTGTATTTACATATTTAGCAATCGATTTCGAAATGCTTCAAATCACTGGTGTAACATATTTAAGTTAATAAACCTTCTTTAACGAACTGAAGTTAACATAAAGCCATGGCGGCATAACGGCAGTGCATTTGGAAGAATTCCGTAACTTATATTTAGGTATAAAGTCGATTTTCTTGTATATACCATTTAGCAATCGATATCGAAATGCTTCAAATCATTAGTTAACATATTTAAGTTAATTAACCCTCTTTATCTTACTGAAGTCTACAAAAGCCATAACGGCATAACGGCAGTGCATTTAGAAGAATTCCGTAATCTTATATTTAGGTATAAAGTCGATTTTCTTGTATATATCATTAAGCAATCGATTTCGAAATGCTTCAAATAACTGGTGTAACATATTTAAGTTAATAAACCTTCTTTAACGAACAGAAATTAACATAAAGCCATAACTGCATAACGGCAGTGCATTTGGAAGAATTCCGCAATCTTATATTTAGGTATAAAGTCGATTTTCTTGTATATACACATTTAGCAATCGATATCGAAATGCCACAAATCATTAGATTAACATATTTAAGTTAATTAACCCTCTTTATCTTACTGAAGTCTACAAACGCCTTAACGGCATAACGGCAAAGCATTTAGAAGAATTCCGTAATCTTATGTTTAGGTATAGAGTCGATTTTCTTGTATATACATATTTAGCAATCGATATCGAAATGCTTCAAATCATTAGTTTAACATATTTAAGTTAACAAACCTACTTTAACGCACTGAAGTTAACACAAAGCCATGGCGGCATAACGGCAGTGCAATTAGAAGAATTCCGTAATCTTTTATTTAGCTATAAATTTGATTTTTTTGTATATACACAATTAGCAATCGATATCGAAATGCTTCAAATCATTAGTTCAACATATTTAAGTTAATTAACCTTCTTTATCTTACTGAAGTTAACATAAAGCCATAACGGCATAACGGCAGTGCATTTAGAAGAATTCCGTTATCATATATTTAGGTATAAAGTCGATTTTCTTGTAAACACACATTTAGCAATCGATATCGGAATGATTCAAATCATTAATTTAACATATTTAAGTTAATAAAACTTCTTTAACGAACTGAAGTTGGCATAAAGCCATAACGGTATAACGGCAGCGCATGTAGAAGAATTCCGCAATCTTATGTTTAGGTATAAAGTCGATTTTGTTGTATATACCCATTTAGCAATCGATATCGAGATGCTTCAACCCATTAGTTTACCATATTTAAGTTAATAAAGCTTCTTTAACGCACTGAAGTTAACATAAAGCCATGGCGTCATAACGGCAGTGCATTTAGAAGAATTCCGTTATCATATATTTAGGTATAAAGTCGATTTTCTTGTATACACACATTTAGCAATCGATATCGGAATGATTCAAATCATTAGTTTAACATATTTAAGTTAATAAAACTTCTTTAACGAACTGAAGTTGGCATAAAGCCATAACGGTATAACGGCAGCGCATGTGGAAGAATTCCGTAATCTTATGTTTAGGTATAAAGTCGATTTTGTTGTATATACCCATTTAGCAATCGATATCGAGATGCTTCAACCCATTAGTTTACCATATTTAAGTTAATAAAGCTTCTTTAACGCACTGAAGTTAACATAAAGCCATGGCGGCATAACGGCAGTACATTTGGAAGAATTCCGTAATCTTATATTTAGGTATAAAGTCGATTTTCTTGTATATACTCATTTAGCAATCGATATCGAAATGCTTCAAATCATTAGTTTAACATATTTAAGTTAATTAACCTTCTTTATCTTACTGAAGTTAACATAAAGCCATAACGGCATAACGGCACTGCATTTAGAAGAATTCCGTTATCATATATTTAGGTATAAATTCGATTTTGTTGTATATACACATTTAGCAATCGATATCGAAAATCTTCAAATCATTAGTTTAACATATGTTAGTTAATTAACCTTCTTTATCTTACTGAACTTCACATAATGCCATAACGGTATAACGGCAGCGCATTTGGAAGAATTCCGTAATCTTATGTTTAGGTATAAAGTCGATTTTGTTGTATATACACATTTAGCAATCGATATCGAAATGCTTCAAATCAGTAGTTTAACATATTTAAGTAAATAAAGCTTCTTTAACGCACTGAAGTTAACATAAAGCCATGGCGGCATAACGGGCGTGCATGTAGAAGAATTCCGTTATCTTATGTTTAGGTATAAATTCGATTTTCTTGTATATACTCATTAAGCTATCGATATCGAAATGCTTCAAATCATTAGTTTAACATATGTTAGTTAATTAACCTTCTTTATCTTACTGAACTTCACATAATGCCATAACGGTATAACGGCAGCGCATTTGGAAGAATTCCGTAATCTTATGTTTAGGTATAAAGTCGATTTTGTTGTATATACACATTTAGCAATCGATATCGAAATGCTTCAAATCAGTAGTTTAACATATTTAAGTAAATAAAGCTTCTTTAACGCACTGAAGTTAACATAAAGCCATGGCGGCATAACGGGCGTGCATGTAGAAGAATTCCGTTATCTTATATTTAGGTATAAATTCGATTTTCTTGTATATACACATTTAGCAATCGATATCGAAATGCTTCAAAATCATTAGTTTAACATATTTAAGTTAATTAACCTTCTTTATCTTACTGAAGTTAACATAAAGCCATAACGGCATAACGGCAGTGCATTTAGAAGAATTCCGTTATCATATATTTAGGTATAAATTCGATTTTGTTGTATATATGCATTATGCAATCGATTTCGAAATGCTTCAAATAACTGGTGTGACATATCTAAGTTAATAAACCTTCTTTAACGAACTGAAGTTAACATAAAGCCATAACGGCATAACGGCAGTGCATTTAGAAGAATTCCGTAAGCTTATATTTAGGTATAAAGTCGATTTTCTTGTACATACACATTTAGCAATCGATATCGAAATGCCTCAAATCATTAGTTTAACACATTTAAGTTAATTAACCCTCTTTATCTTACTGAAGTCTACAAACGCCTTAACGGCATAACGGCGAAGCATTTAGAAGAATTACGTAATCTTATATTTAGGTATAAAGTCGATTTTCTTGTATATACTTATTTAGCAATCGATATCTAAATGCTTCAAGTCATTAGTTTAACATATTAAAGTTAACAAACCTACTTTAACGCAATGAAGTTAACACAAAGCCATGGCGGCATAACGGCAGTGCATGTAGAAGAATTCCGTAATCTTATATTTAGCTATAAAGTCGATTTTTTTGTATATACACATTTAGCAATCGATATCTAAATGCTTCAAATCATTAGTTTACCATATTTAAGTTAATTAACCCTTTTTAACGTATTGAAGTTGATATAAAGCCATGGCGGCATAACGTCTGTGCATTTGGAAGAATTCCGTAAACTTATATTTAGGTATAAAGTCGATTTTGTTGCATATATGCATTTAGCAATCGATATCGAAATGCTTCAAATCATTAGATTAACATATTTAAGTTAATAAAGCTTCTTTAACGCACTGAAGTTATTAAAAGAGCCATGGCGGCATAACGGCAGTGCATTTAGAAGAATGCCGTAAGCTTATATTTAGGTATAAAGTCGATTTTGTTGCATATATGCATTTAGCAATCGATATCGAAATGCTTCCAATCATTAGTTTAACATATCTAATTAATAACGACTGTGGTGGTCTAATGCTCTCCGACTCAGTACAAGCTGAGCCAAAGAGCGTTGCTGATCATAACAGTGACTTCGAAATGTAATGCATCTCTTACTGCATGTAGCTACCGGCACTCTGCTCGCAGAGTGTATTATATATATTCGTTCTCCCATAACTTTTCGTTTTACCTCCATATCATTTGCTATTCATCATGTTATCAATTTTGCAATGGAATATGAATGGTTACCTCAATAACTATCACGAACTTGAAATTCTGATTAAATACTATTCCCCATCCATCATTCTTTTAACCGAAACTCACTTACCCCAAAACCAAACTGCCTACACACCCAAAAATTACATAGGGCATTTCTACAATCTACCTTAGATCACTAGTAAAAAGCAAGGAATTGCAATATTAGTCAAAAGGAATATTCAACACAAGCTATCACCTATTCAAACAAGTTTCTCAGCACTAGCGATCGACATCAATTCAACAACCAAGATAGTGTCTGTTTGCATGTACATTCCTCCCAAAGATACTTTTTCTACAGCTGATATTTCACAACTTCTGAACCAATTCAGTACGCAATGCATCATTGGAGGCGACTTTAATGCCTGGAGTACTATCTGGGGATCTGATTACACAAACTCTAGAGGACAAAAAATTGAAGACGCGTTAATCTCATCCAATTTTATATCACTAAATAATGGTGCTCCCACCCACTTTTCGACTCACCACACCTTTTCTACAGTTGACATTACACTTTGTTCCGCAACTCTAGCCTCAAACTGCCAGTGGAAAGTCCTTGACTCATTGCATGGAAGCGACCACTTCCCTATCCTTACCCAAATAACCTCAGTTTGCAACCAATCCTTAGTAAAATTCACACCCATATTTAAAACTAACCAAGCCGACTGGAAGAAATTCGGTCAAATATGCGAAGAAATCAGTGCAGCTTCTCCAATTGCTAATAACATAAACCAAGAAGCAGCTAAAATCTTAAGAGTTATACGATCAGCAGCTCACCTCACTATACCACAAACTAAACCAAATAGATCCAATAAAACCGTTCCTTGGTGGAGCTCCGAACTATCCACACTCCAAGTTTCCAAGCAGAACTTGTGGCACCAATACAAAACCGTTCGCTCAACAGAAAATCTATTGAGATACAAAAAAGCAAACGCACAATTTAAGCGAAACGCCAAATTAGCAAAGCGCAAAGCATTTGAAGAACTCACCTCCAGCATAAACCCATCAACAAAACCTAAAAAAATATGGAATGACATACGAAAACTTACTCGCTCCCCAAGACAAATGTCTTTACGTACATTAATTCCACTAATGGACCACTCTCTGACCCACATGCTATTGCCAACAATTTTTCTTCCCAGTTCTCCCTTTCCTCCTCCGATACATCCTTTTCAAACACTTTCCGCAACTTAAAAGCAAGACGACTAAACCAAGAACCACCAATCTCTTACCCTTTATCAATCGCAGCCAAGCAACTTGAGTCCAAAATCCTCCCATCAGAACTCGAATTTGCCCTCTCCTCAGTCAAAGGAAGTTCATCAGGCCTGGACAAGATTACATATCCCATAATCCAAAACCTGCCAAACTCAGTCAGGAGTAGACTACTCAAGCTTTACAATTGCATTTTTGATAGTGGACCCTACCCACAATTTTGGAAAACTGCATGTATTGTTCCAATACTAAAACCCTCCAAACCCCCTTCAGATGTAAACAGTTATAGATCAATTTCGCTCCTATCATGTCTTGGAAAATTACTAGAAAAAATTATTGTCAATCGCTTAGCGTGGTATGCTGAAGTGAAAAACCTTATAAGCCCTAATCAAGTTGCATACAGAAAGGGATTTGGCACCATGGATGCACTCCTACATCTAGACTACTTTATTTCAAACGCTCTATCCTCCAAAAACCACGTGTCATTATTAGCGATAGACTTTCAAAAAGCATTCGATAGAATCGGCATACACATAGTTTTGAAACAACTTGACGCTTGGAAAGTGGGCCAAAAAATTAAAAAAATTTGTTAAACATTTTCTCCAGCATAGAAAGTGTAGAGTCAAAATAAACGGATTTCTGTCCAACAGTGTTCCTTTAGATAATGGCACCCCGCAAGGTTCACCCTTATCTGCATTTCTTTTCATAATCGCGTTTGATGAATTTGTTCTCCGAACAACAAATATCCGCGGCATCCAATGTCAGCTCTACGCCGATGATGTAGTCTTCTACACAAAGTGTAACAATCTAGCTCAAGTCACTCAAATTTTCGAAAATGTCCTAGCAGAGTTAACTTCATGGTCCCTGACTGCTGGTACCACAATATCAATAGAAAAAACAAAAATTTTACACGTTTGCAAAAAAGTGAACTGCTCTAATCTAACTAACTTCTGTACTAACCTTAATATTAGCATTGTTAATGAACTTGAAGTTTTAGGATTAATAATAGACTCTAAATATAGCTTTAAATCACATTGTAAATATGTTAGAGACTGTCTTGTGACAAGATTGAATATAATAAAATATCTAACATCTAAGAAAAGCCATATTCACCCGGCCACTCTTGTCAACGCTACCAGAGCCTTAATACTCTCCAAGGTTGAATACGCACTACCACTCTATGGAAACTGTCCAGCATCTGCAATCAACAAAATATCCACGCCTTATCACGTAGCAATACGGAGAAGCATAAGAGCATTCCCTACGACACCCCTAAAAAACCTCTTTGCAGAAACTGGCTTGCCTACAATCGCTGAAAGAACAATCGATAGCTGCCGTCGTTTACTCCCTAAACTGCTATTTACTCCAAACAATCTTTTAAAAAGAGACGTAAAAAACGCGATGTCAAGAAAACGGGAGCCAAGATTCTTGCCAGCAATCAGTCGATCACTGAAATTCCTTAAACACCTTCAGATACCGCATACTTCAAGGCCTAGAGTATCCACTATCCGCCCACAGTGGTTGATTAACAACATTCCTCACACAATTAAAACGCTCCAATTTCCAAAAACAAATACACCACCTGAGAAATACAGAGCAATTTATGCGAAAGAAAAGCACTTTTACAGCCAAAATGGATGGAACTTCTTTTTTACGGATGGCTCTAAATCCCGTGACAACACATCATTTGCAGTAACAAAAGAAAATGGAGAAATTATTCGGCACGGCCTACTCCACCCAATCTGCTCCGTGTTTACCGCTGAAGTCTCCGCTGTTCTAGAAGCCATCACATATGCTAAGCTTCACCGAGGCAAGTTCATTATTTGCACCGACAGTAACTCATGCCTTGACGCCAATCGAATGCCCCTCCAATGGTCAAAATGAGGTGGTCGCGATACGCAACACTTTAATAGCCACACCTCGAAAAATCAAACTAATGTGGATACCAGGCCATACAGGAATCATTGGCAACGAAAACGCTGACGCCGCTGCAAAAAACGTTGCAAAAACACCATCCATAATGTTTAACTATATGTCTAAAAAAGACATTTTGACTGAAGTCGCAAACGAAAGACGCCAGACTCAAATTAGCGATTGGAACACCTATGCTCATCACTACTCCGCTATCAATCCTAACAGAAAGAAAGGAACTATCGCTGCCGACATAGCTCTCTCAACAATTAAGCCATTTATTCGCCTACGTCTGGGGCACACAATTATCACGCATGCACATCTTCTACAACGTACCCCACCCAGTAAGTGTCCATTTTGTGAAGAGCCGGCATCAATTCGGCATTTACTACTTTGTCCAATTATCGACTCAACCCGGAAAGAGATCCTGAGTACAACGGATCCCTTCGACCTTTTGAGAGAGGTTAACATCACAAACGTTCTAAAGATGTACAAATTGTTGAAAGAGACTGACTTGTTAAAGCATATTTAATATTAAGAATAAATCGTAGTTAGCTCTACTAACACCTTAACCATTAACGTTATATTAGATTAAGACAGCCGAAGGCCCTTGTTGCTAGCGCTGCTAAATATTTATTTGTTAAATAATTTATTATTGTACAAATTTGTTAAAAATAAAAAATAAATAAATAAATATATTTAGGTATAAAGTCGATTTTCTTGTATATATGCATTAAGCAATCGATATCGAAATGCTTCAAATCATTAATTTAACATATTTAAGCTAATAAACCTTCTTTAACGAACAGAAGTTAACATAAAGCCATAACGGCATAACGGCAGTGTATTTAGAAGAATTCCTTAATCTTATATTTATGTATAAAGTCTATTTTCTTGTATATACACTTTTAGCAATCGATATCGTAATGCTTCAAATCATTAATTTAACATATTTAAGTTAATTAACCCTCCTTATCTGAGTGAAGTCTA
>CM050325.1:427405-443405 GCA_027475135.1 Bactrocera correcta
TTTGGAAGAATTCCGTGAACTTATATTTAGGTATAAAGTCGATTTTGTTGTATATACACATTTAGCAATCGATATCGACATGCTTCAACCCATTAGTTTAACATATTTAAGTTAATTAACCTTCTTTATCTTACTGAACTTCACATAATGCCATACCGGTATAACGGCAGCGCATTTGGAAGAATTCCGTAATCTTATATTTAGGTATAAATTCGATTTTCTTGTATTTACACATTTAGCAATCGATATCGAAAATCTTCAAATCATTAGTTTAACATATTTAAGTTAATTAACCTCCTATATCTTATTGAAGTTGACAAAAAGCCATGGCGGCATAACGGCAGTTCATTTAGAAGAATTCCGTAATCTTGTATTTAGGTACAACGTCGATTTTCTTGTATTTACACATTTAGCAATCGATATCGAAAATCTTCAAATCATAAGTTTAACATATTAAAGCTAATTAACCCTCTTTATCTTACTGAAGTCTACAAAAGCCTTACCGGCATAACGGCAGTGCATTCAGAGAAATTCCGTTATCATATGTTTAGGTATAAAGTCGATTTTCTTGTATATATGCATTAAGCAATCGATTACGAAATGCTTCAAATAACTGGTGTAACATATCTAAGTTAATAAACCTTCTTTAACGAACTGAAGTTAACATAAAGCCATAACGATATAACGTCAGTGCATTTGGAAGAATTCCGTAAACTTATATTTAGGTATATAGTCGATTTTGTTGTATATATGCATTTAGCAATCGATTTCGAAAATCTTCAAATCATTAGTTTAACATATTTAAGTTAAAAAAGCTTCTTTAACGCACTGAAGTTAACATAAAGCCATGGCGGTAAAAGGCAGTGCATTTAGAAGAATTCCGTAATCTTATATTTAGGAATAAAAGCGATTTTCGTGTATATACACATTTAGCAATCGATATCGAAATGCTTTAAATCATTAGTTTAACATATTTAAGTTAATTAACCATCTTGATCTTACTGAAGTCTACAAAAGCCTTAACAGCATCATGGCAGTGCATTTAGAAGAATTACGTAATCTTATATTTAGGTTTAAAGTCGATTTTCTTGTATATACACATTTAGCAATCGATATCGAAATGATTCAAATCATTAGTTTAACATATTTAAGTTAATAAACCTTCTTTCACGAACTGAAGTTGGCATAAAGCCATGGCGGCATAACGGCAGTGTATTTAGAAGAATTTCGTTATCATATATTTAGGTATAAAGTCGATTTTCTTGTATATACACATTTAGCAATCGATATCGACATGCTTCAACCCATTAGTTTAACATATTTAAGTTAATTAACCTTCTTTATCTTACTGAATTTCACATAATGCCATACCAGTATAACGGCAGCGCATTTGGAAGAATTCCGTAATCTTATGGTTAGGTATAAAGTCGATTTTGTTGTATATACTCATTTAGCAATCGATATCGAGATGCTTCAAATCATTAGTTTAACATATTAAAGTTAATAAACCTTCTTTAACGCACTGAAGTCTACAGAAAGCCTTAACGGGATAACTGCAGTGCCTTTAGAAGAATTCCGTAATCTTATATTAAGGTATAGAGTCGATTTTCTTGTATATACACATTTAGCAATCGATATCGACATGCTTCAACCCATTTGTTTAACATATTTAAGTTAATTAACCTTCTTTATCTTACTGAACTTCACATAATGCCATACCGGTATAACGGCAAAGCATTTGGAAGAATTCCGTAATCTTATGTTTAGGTATAAAGTCGATTTTGTTGTATATACACATTTAGCAATCGATATCGAGATGCTTCAACCCATTAGTTTAACATATTTAAGTTAATTAACCTTCTTTATCTTACTGAACTTCACATAATGCCATACCGGTATAACGGCAGCGCATTTGGAAGAATTCCGTAATCTTATGTTTAGGTTTAAAGTCGATTTTCTTGTATATACACATTTAGCAATCGATATCGAAATGATTCAGATCATTAGTTTAACATATTTAAGTTAATAAACCTTCTTTAACGAACTGAAGTTGGCATAAAGCCATGGCGGCATAACGGCAGTGTATTTAGAAGAATTCCGTAATCTTATATTTAGGTATAAAGTCGATTTTCTTGTATATACACATTTAGCAATCGATATCGAAATGATTCAAATCATTAGTTTAACATATTTAAGTTAATAAACCTTCTTTAACGAACTGAAGTTGGCATAAAGCCATGGCGGCATAACGGCAGTGTATTTAGGAGAATTCCGTAATCTGATATTTAGGTGTAAAGTCGATTTTCTTGTATTTGCATATTTAGCAATCGGTATCGAAATGCTTCAAATCATTAGTTTAACATATTTAAGTTAATTAACCTCCTATAACTTATTGAAGTTGACAAAAAGCCATGGCGGCATAACGGCAGTTCATTTAGAAGAATTCCGTAATCTTATATTTAGGTACAAAGTCGATTTTCTTGTATTTACACATTTAGCAATCGATATCGAAAATCTTCAAATCATTAGTTTAACATATTTAAGTTAATTAACCTCCTATAACTATTGAAGTTGACAAAAAGCCATGGCGGCATAACGGCAGTTCATTTAGAAGAATTCCGTAATCTTATATTTAGGTACAAAGTCGATTTTCTTGTATTTACACATTAAGCAATCGATATCGAAAATCTTCAAATCATTAGTTTAACATATTTAAGCTAATTAACCCTCTTTATCTTACTAAAGTCTACAAAAGCCTTAACAGCATAACGGCAGTGCATTCAGAGAAATTCCGTTATCATATATTTAGGTATAAAGTCGATTTTCTTGTATATATGCATTAAGCAATCGATTACGAAATGCTTCAAATAACTGGTGTAACATATCTAAGTTAATAAACCTTCTTTAACGAACTGAAGTTAACATAAAGCCATAACGATATAACGTCAGTGCATTTGGAAGAATTCCGTAAACTTATATTTAGGTATATAGTCGATTTTGTTGCATATATGCATTTAGCAATCGATATCGAAATGCTTCAAATCATTAGATTAACATATTTAAGTTAATTATCCTTCTTTTTCTTACTGAAGTTTACATAAAGCCATAACGTTATAACGGCAGTGCATTTGGAAGAATTCCGTAATCTTATATTTAGGTATAAAGCCGATTTTCTTGTATTTACACAATTAGCAATCGATCTCGATATGCTTCAAATCATAAGTTTAACATATTTAAGTTAATTATCCTTCTTTTTCTTACTGAAGTTTACATAAAGCCATAACGTTATAACGTCAGTGCATTTAGAAGAACTCCGTAATCTTATATTTAGGAATAAAGTCGATTTTCTTGTATATACACATTTAGCAATCGATATCGAAATGCCTCAAATCATTAGTTTAACACATTTAAGTTAATTAACCCTCTTTATCTTACTGAAGTCTACAAACGCCTTAACGGCATAACGGCGAAGCATTTAGAAGAATTACGTAATCTTATATTTAGGTATATAGTCGATTTTGTTGCATATATGCATTTAGCAATCGATATCGAAATGCTTCAAATCATTAGATTAACATATTTAAGTTAATTATCCTTCTTTTTCTTACTGAAGTTTACATAAAGCCATAACGATATAACGTCAGTGCATTTGGAAGAATTCCGTAAACTTATATTTAGGTATATAGTCGATTTTGTTGCATATATGCATTTAGCAATCGATATCGAAATGCTTCAAATCATTAGATTAACATATTTAAGTTAATTATCCTTCTTTTTCTTACTGAAGTTTACATAAAGCCATAACGTTATAACGTCAGTGCATTTAGAAGAACTCCGTAATCTTATATTTAGGAATAAAGTCGATTTTCTTGTATATACACATTTAGCAATCGATATCGAAATGCCTCAAATCATTAGTTTAACACATTTAAGTTAATTAACCCTCTTTATCTTACTGAAGTCTACAAACGCCTTAACGGCATAACGGCGAAGCATTTAGAAGAATTACGTAATCTTATATTTAGGTATAAAGTCGATTTTCTTGTATATACTCATTTAGCAATCGATATCTAAATGCTTCAAATCATTAGTTTAACATATTAAAGTTAACAAACCTACTTTAACGCAATGAAGTTAACACAAAGCCATGGCGGCATAACGGCAGTGCATGTAGAAGAATTCCGTAATCTTATATTTAGCTATAAAGTCGATTTTTTTGTATATACACATTTAGCAATCGATATCTAAATGCTTCAAATCAATAGTTTACCATATTTAAGTTAATTAACCCTTTTTAACGTATTGAAGTTGATATAAAGCCATGGCGGCATAACGACAGTACATTTGGAAGAATTCCGTAATCTTATATTTAGGTATAAAGTCAATTTTCTTGTATATATGCATTTAGCAATCGATATCGAAATGCTTCAAATCATTAGATTAACATATTTAAGTTAATTATCCTTCTTTTTCTTACTGAAGTTTACATAAAGCCATAACGTTATAACGTCAGTGCATTTGGAAGAATTCCGTAAACTTATATTTAGGTATATAGTCGATTTTGTTGCATATATGCATTTGGCAATCGATATCGAAATGCTTCAAATCATTAGATTAATATATTTAAGTTAATTATCCTTCTTTTTCTTACTGAAGTTTACATAAAGCCATTACGTTATAACGGCAGTGCATTTGGAAGAATTCCGTAATCTTATATTTAGGTATAAAGCCGATTTTCTTGTATTTACACAATTAGCAATCGATCTCGATATGCTTCAAATCATTAGTTTAACATATTTAAGATAGTAAACTTCTGTAACTTATTGTTGTTATGCCGCCATGGCTTAATATCACCTTCAATAAGTTACAGAAGTTTACTATCTTAAATATGTTAAACTAATGATTTGAAGCATATCGAGATCGATTGCTAATTGTGTAAATACAAGAAAATCGGCTTTATACCTAAATATAAGATTACGGAATTCTTCTAAATGCACTGCCGTTATAACGTTATGGCTTTATGTAAACTTCAGTAAGAAAAAGAAGGATAATTAACTTAAATATGTTAAACTAATGATTTGAAGCATTTCGATATCGATTGCTAAATGCGTATATACAAAAAAAACGACTTTATACCTAAATATAAGATTACGGAATTCCTCTAAATGCACTGTCGTTATGCCGCCATGGCTTCATATCACCTTCATTACGTTTAAGAAGGTTTATTAACTTAAATATGTTAAACTAATGATTTGAAGCATTTCGATATCGATTGCTAAATGCGTATATACAAAAAAATGGATTTTACACCTAAATATATGATAACGGAATTCTTCTAAATACACTGCCGTTATGCCGTTATGGCTTTATGTTAACTTCAGTTCGTTAAAGAAGGTTTATTAACTTAAATATGTTAAACTAATGATTTGAAGCATTTCGATATCGAATGCTAAATGAGTATATACAAAAAAATCGAATTTATACCGAAATATAAGATTACGGAATTCTTCCAAATGTACTGTCGTTATGCCGCCATGGCTTTATATCAACTTCAATACGTTAAAGAAGGTTAATTAACTTAAATATGTTAAACTAATGATTTGAAGCATTTCGATATCGCTTGCTAAATGTGTATATACAAGAAAATCGAATTTATACCTAAATATAAGATAACGGAATATTTCTAAATGCGCCGCCGTTATACCGCTATGGCATTATGTGAAGTTCAGTAAGATAAAGAAGGCTAATTAACTAAAATATGTTAAACTAATGATTTGAAGCATTTCGATATCGATTGCTAAATGTGTATATACAACAAAATCGACTTTATACCTAAATATAAGATTACGGAATTCTTCCAAATGTACCGTCGTTATGCCGCCATGGCTTTATATCGCCTTCAATACGTTAAAGAAGGTTAATTAAATTAAATATGTTAAACTAATGATTGGAAGCATTTCGATATCGATTGCTTATTGTGCAAATTTAAGAAAATCGATTTTATACCTAAATATAAGCTTACGGCATTCTTCTAAATGCACTGCCGTTATGCCGCCATGGCTTTATAATAACTTCAGTGCGTTAAAGAAGGTTTATTTACTTAGATATGATACACCAGTTATTTGAAGCATTTCGAAATCGATTGCTTAATGCATATATACAAGAAAATCGACTTTATACCTAAATATATGATAACGGAATTTCTCTGAATGCGCTGCCGTTATGCTGTTAAGGCTTTTGTAGACTTTAGTAAGATAAAGAGGGTTAATTAGCTTAAATATGTTAAACTAATGATTTGAAGATTTTCGATATCGATTGCTAAATGTGTAAATACAAGAAAATCGACTTTGTACCTAAATATAAGATTACGGAATTCTTCTAAATGAACTGCCGTTATGCCGCCATGGCTTTTGTCAACTTCAATAAGTTATAGGAGGTTAATTAACTTAAATATGTTAAACAAATGATTTGAAGCATTTCGATATCGATTGCTAAATATGCAAATACAAGAAAATCGACTTTACACCTAAATATCAGATTACGGAATTCTTCCAAATGCGCTGCCGTTATACCGGTATGGCATTATGTGAAGTTCAGTAAGATAAAGAAGGTTAATTAACTTAAATATGTTAAACTAATGATTTGAAGCATCTCGATATCGATTGCTAAATGTGTATATACAACAAAATCGACTTTATACCTAAATATAAGATTACGGAATTCTTCCAAATGTACCGTCGTTATGCCGCCATGGCTTTATATCGCCTTCAATACGTTAAAGAAGGTTAATTAAATTAAATATGTTAAACTAATGATTGGAAGCATTTCGATATCGATTGCTTATTGTGAAATTTAAGAAAATCGATTTTATACCTAAATATAAGCTTACGGATTCTTCTAAATCACTGCCGTTATGCCGCATGGCTTTATATAACTTCAGTCGTTAAAGAAGGTTTATTTACTTAGATATGTACACCAGTTATTTGAAGCATTTCGAAATCGATTGCTTAATGCATATATACAAGAAAATCGACTTTATACCTAAATATATGATAACGGAATTTCTCTGAATGCGCTGCCGTTATGCTGTTAAGGCTTTTGTAGACTTTAGTAAGATAAAGAGGGTTAATTAGCTTAAATATGTTAAACTAATGATTTGAAGATTTTCGATATCGATTGCTAAATGTGTAAATACAAGAAAATCGACTTTGTACCTAAATATAAGATTACGGAATTCTTCTAAATGAACTGCCGTTATGCCGCCATGGCTTTTTGTCAACTTCAATAAGTTATAGGAGGTTAATTAACTTAAATATGTTAAAAAATGATTTGAAGCATTTCGATATCGATTGCTAAATATGCAAATACAAGAAAATCGACTTTACACCTAAATATCAGATTACGGAATTCTTCCAAATGCGCTGCCGTTATACCGGTATGGCATTATGTGAAGTTCAGTAAGATAAAGAAGGTTAATTAACTTAAATATGTTAAACAAATGATTTGAAGCATCTCGATATCGATTGCTAAATGTGTATATACAACAAAATCGACTTTATACCTAAATATAAGATTACGGAATTCTTCCAAATGTACCGTCGTTATGCCGCCATGGCTTTATATCGCCTTCAATACGTTAAAGAAGGTTAATTAAATTAAATATGTTAAACTAATGATTGGAAGCATTTCGATATCGATTGCTTATTGTGTAAATTTAAGAAAATCGATTTTATACCTAAATATAAGCTTACGGAATTCTTCTAAATCCACTGCCGTTATGCCGTTATGGCTTTATGTAACTTCAGTTCGTTAAAGAAGGTTTATTAACTTAGATATGTTACACCAGTTATTTGAAGCATTTCGTAATCGATTGCTTAATGCATATATACAAGAAAATCGACTTTATACCTAAATATATGATAACGGAATTTCTCTGAATGCGCTGCCGTTATGCTGTTAAGGCTTTTGTAGACTTTAGTAAGATAAAGAGGGTTAATTAGCTTAAATATGTTAAACTAATGATTTGAAGATTTTCGATATCGATTGCTAAATGTGTAAATACAAGAAAATCGACTTTGTACCTAAATATAAGATTACGGAATTCTTCTAAATGAACTGCCGTTATGCCGCCATGGCTTTTTGTCAACTTCAATAAGTTATAGGAGGTTAATTAACTTAAATATGTTAAACAAATGATTTGAAGCATTTCGATATCGATTGCTAAATATGCAAATACAAGAAAATCGACTTTACACCTAAATATCAGATTACGGAATTCTTCCAAATGCGCTGCCGTTATACCGGTATGGCATTATGTGAAGTTCAGTAAGATAAAGAAGGTTAATTAACTTAAATATGTTAAACAAATGATTTGAAGCATCTCGATATCGATTGCTAAATGTGTATATACAACAAAATCGACTTTATACCTAAATAAGATTACGAAATTCTTCTAAATACACTGCCGTTTGCCGCCATGGCTTTATGCCAACTTCAGTTCGTTAAAGAAGGTTTATTAACTTAAATATGTTAAACTAATGATTTGAATCATTTCGATATCGATTGCTAAATGTGTATATACAAGAAAATCGACTTTATACCTAAATATAAGATTACGGAATTTTTCTAAATACACTGCCGTTATGCCGCCATGGCTTTATGCCAACTTCTGTTCGTTAAAGAAGGTTTATTAACTTAAATATGTTAAACTAATGATCTGAATCATTTCGATATCGATTGCTAAATGTGTATATACAAGAAAATCGACTTTAAACCTAAACATAAGATTACGGAATTCTTCCAAATGCGCTGCCGTTATACCGGTATGGCATTATGTGAAGTTCAGTAAGATAAAGAAGGTTAATTAACTTAAATATGTTAAACTAATGGGTTGAAGCATCTCGATATCGATTGCTAAATGTGTATATACAACGAAATCGACTTTATACCTGTAGGCAAGATCAATTGTACTTAACAAATTTAGAATGTGGTTTATTAATTAAAACTGATTTAAAAGATACAAAGAAACGATTTATGTAATATTAAAATTAATCCAGCCTTCTCTTGCCGCACGTACACTTCTTATTCGTTTTTGCGTCTTACTTCTCTTGCTCGTCTTTCTCGTCTTGATGGTACTCTTCTTCTTCTTCTCTATGCTGCCATATTGTTTCATTCCCACATATGGGCCATCCTGCGTGATATTCGTCTCGAATAACTAAGTAGAATCGTCGTCATCAAATGTATTTAGCCATTCTTTCATAAATTCTGCGCACGTTGTTGTTGTTTTTGGACCTTCGCCGTTACCCAGTTTTTGGACATCGTAAGTGTTGTTTGGTTTTATGTTAGTAATTCGATAGGGGCCTAGAAACTTTTGTTTGAGCTTTAAACCGCTACCAAATTGTGTACGCTTTATAGCAACAATATCATTTAGTTTGTAAATATGAGCTTTTTTACGTCGCAGATTGTATGATTTTTTGTTTTCTTCTTGAATCTTACGGATTTGTTTTTTCCCGTCGTTGCGCATTTCATCTCGATTTTGGTTGAACTGTTGCACTAATTGTTCTTCGATGAGTTCTTTAATATAAATATCTTCTTTAGACCTCATTCGGGTCCCAATCATCATTTCAAACGGTGTCATATTTATGCTTCGATGATGTGTAGAATTTAGCACCTGTTGTACTCGGTCGACATAACGATACCACTTTGTTGCATCTTTGATGCTTAGATTCGATAAAACTGCAATTATTGTGCTGTTCAATCTATCAATTTGGCCGTTCGCACGTGGTAGCCCTGTAGTTATCTTAACGTGTTTTATGTTTTCTGATCGACAGTATTTTTTAAAAATTCGTCGGACGTGAATGCCGAACCTCTATCAGAGATAATTTTAACTGGATTACCAAAATTGGTGCCTTGCGTCGTTAGCTTACTGATGACCTCTTTTGCTGACGTTGATTTGGTAGGATATAACCAAGAAAACTTTGTAAATGCGTCGATTACTGCAAATATATACTTATACATTTTACTTGTAGATTCTAATGGTCCTAAATGATCGACATGATACGTATGTAATGGAGTATCTACTTTATGTAATGGATGTAACTCGCCCTCTTGTTTTCCTCTTTTGCGATTGGCAACGATGCATTGAACGCAATTGGAAATACACTTTTGAATTTTTTCATTCAGTTTTGAAAAATAGAATTCTTTGGATATAATATCTTTAGTTTTTGCTAAAGCGAAATGCCCTTTTTCGTGAGCTCGTCGTATAATCTCTTTTTGCATTTTTTTTAGGTATGACTAATAACTCGCAGTCGTTTATTAATTTATATAAAATGTCACCCTTCATAAAGTAATCTTCATAACTTTCTTTTTCTTGTAAAATTTTTTTAATTAGTCGCAGTTCTTCATCTTGTGCTTGCGCTTCTTTGATTTTTAAAGTGACGTCATCTATGGTAATTGTTAAAATCGGAAATCTACTCAATGCATCTACGTGCTTCATACTTGAACCAGAACGGTGTTCAATAGCGTAGTCATACTCTTGCAATAACATTATCCACCTAGCTACTCTCGTACATAAATCTTTTTTGTCTATTGTTTTCGCAAACGCATTACAGTCGGTTATGATGGTAAAATGAAAACCCCCAATAAATAAACTTTAAACTTTTTAAGAGCTTCTATTACAGCGAGTACTTCGAGTTCGTAACTGCAAAATTTTCGCTCAGCTTCCATCGTCTTTTTACTCATATAATACACGGGGTGCCATTGACTATCATATGGGGATTTTTGTAATAAAACAGCGCCGTAACCATTTATGGATGCGTCTGTGTGTACTTGCGTTTCATACGTCTGATTGTATATACTTAATACTGGCTTTTGACTTAAAAGGGTTTTTAAAGTATTAAATGATTTCATTTGTTCTTTCCCCCCATATTAAATATAATATTTTGCTTCTTCAAATCATTCAGCGGCTTTGCAATTAATGCAAAGTTGCGAATGAACTTTCTAAAGTACCCGGCTAGGCCAAGAAAACTATCTAACTGTTTAAACGTTTTCGGTAATGGATACTTCATAACTGCTTCTTTTTTCACGCTTGATGGAGCGACTTGGTTATTTTCTATAACGTGGCCTAAAAATTCCACTCGTCTTTGCAAAAATTGGCATTTCTTTTTGTTAATTTGAAGCCCATAATCTTGCACAAGTTTAGAACCTTTTCTAATCGAATTAGCGCTTCTTTTTCGTCAGTTGCCGGAATTATAACGTCGTCGATGAAAGGGGGAGAGCAATTCCCTCTTTCGTAAAATCTCGAAATATAGCATTTACATACCTCTGAAAAACGCCAGGAGAGTTGCACAATCCAAATGGAACCTTGAGGAACTGGTATTGACCGTTATGTGTTACAAATGATGTATACTTGCGGCTTGCATCAGACACGTCAACGTGGAAGAACCCGTTTGTTAGATCAATCGTGCTAAATATCTTGGAGCCTTGTAGTCGATCGAGTTGGTCTTCAATTAAGGGCAGTGGGAATCTGTCCTTAATTATTACCTTGTTTATGCGTCGGTAGTCTATACACAGCCTGGGTGTGCCATCGCGTTTTTTTTACCAATACTACTGGACTGCAGAATTCAGACTCTGAAGTTTCAACAATCCCGTCCTCAAGCCATTGTTCAACTTGCCTATCAATTATCTGCCTTTCACAAAAAGGAAGTCTTCTAGTTGCAGAAAAAATTGGCGTATCGTCTTTTAACACTATTGTCATTTTTACATTTGTTGTTTTAGTTTTATTAGGCGTATATAGTTCAATTAAATCAAAAACTTTTTGCTTTGCAGCAGCACTAGCAAGTGGGTCCACGTTTATATCGTCTATACATTTATCAATCTTCTTTAACGCATGTTCTTCAAATATATCACACGTATTTAATTTTTGTACAAAAACACCACTTGAATTAATTCGCACCTCAGCTTGTGAATATAATTTTTTCACCTATAATCATGTTAACGTCTATGCTGTCTGATGGTACGACGTGAAAATTTAAATTGAAAATGTTATTGTCTATTTCCACCTTTTTTCAAAATGTCCAATCGGGTTTTACTTTATTTTCATTTGATTTTTGTCCAAATCCAACTAAATAAAAGTTTGATTCTATCAACTTCGGTTTCTTTAATAATTCGTACATTCTATATGTAATAACATTAAATTTACTGCCTGTATCAAACAAAGCTAACCACTTCTTATCTGCTATCCCTACTTCTTTCATCATTATATCTTTACTTGTTTTTTAAAAATTTGTAAATTACGTTTGTCGCTTTGTATGTTTTTGTTTGGACAATTTTTCGACATATGGCCAAAGTTGTTACACCCAAAACACTTTACACCTTTCTCTCTGTCTTTACAATCAATACTTTTATGACCTTTTACACCACAATTATAACAACGAATGTCCACTTTTTCTTCAACATTATTCACTGTTTTTCTGAATCTATTTACATTTCGTTCTTCTGAATTTATTATTTCTTTGTTAAAATCACTATTTACTTTCTTGTTCTTAAAAATTTCTTTCTCTTCATCTTTTGATTTCGATCGCACCATTTCGTATATTTTAAGCTTTTGTTTAAATTCCGTCATATCACGAGCGCCATACAAAATGCTTTTGTTTAAACTTAAGTCCCTTATGCCATCGATCACATACTGGATAAAAGCAGCATTCTCGACGTTTCCCCTTGATGCTATTTCTTTCATTTTAAAAAAATAATCTTGCACGTTTTCGTCTTTTTTTATTTTTCTTTCACTTAATTGTTTGTGTATGGTAGCACTGTTCGTTGCTGTTTGAAATTCTTTCAGCAATGCACATTTCAGCTTTTCCCAAGAAACAATTCCCCTTTCGCTGTTCAGAAATAAGTTTGCAGTACCTTTAATGGACTTTTTAGCAAATACATATTTCTGAAAATCATCCCATCCCGTAACGGCTGATGTTTCCTCGAATTCTTGTATCCAAACTTCAACTGGGGAAGCTGTCAGTTCCATCATATTGTCGTATTGTTTCTTCTACATCACGAAAATTCATTGCAAATCGGGACAATTGTGATGGTTGCGCTCCTCTGCTTCTCGGTGTTATTGTGTTCTCTTTTTCGGGTTTCGTAATCGTTGTTTTTAAAAAAGATACAAAGCAATCGTCGTTTTCTCTTTCCTGAGAGTTTGGGTTTTTTTTCTAATTGGATTAGGCTGATTAGAACACTTGTCCGCCAATTTGCCATAATTTCTGCCGTTTATGTTGAATGTTGCTGCCTCACCGCTGCATTCGCCCCTTTACAATCGTCGTTAATTTCTTCGTCGTCATTTTCATCGTCATCATTATCGTCTTCGTCGTTATCGTTGGAACCAAGCAAATTCCCTTTTTGTAGATTTCGAAAGATATGCAACTGTACATTTTCCTCTTTGCAGCTCAGTTGTAGCAAGTTGCAAATGGAAATCAACTCTTCTACAGACAAATTTGATGCAATGTATGCGGACTTTTGCGCATACTCGTCGTCGTGCTCGTCGTAATTAAAACCTTGAAATTCGCGCAGCCTCTTTCTATTTTGTCTATCACCCTCGTCTTCGAAAATAAAATAAAAATTTTCGCATTCGTCGTATATTTTCACGTACATTACCAAAACTTTGTAGGTTCGCCATTTTGAAAAGTCCAATTACACAATTACGCACAGATATTACTTTTAGGTTGAGCCCCCCCAAAATTTTTAGGCAAGATCAATTGTACTTAACAAATTCAGAAAGTGGTTTATTTAAATTTAAAAATGATTTAAAAGATACAAAGAAACGATTTATGTAATATTAAAATTAATCCAGCCTTCTCTTGCCGCACGTACACTTCTTATTCGTTTTTGCGTCTTACTTCTCTTGCTCGTCTTTCTCGTCTTGATGGTACTCTTCTTCTTCTTCTCTATGCTGCCATATCGTTTCATTCCCACATACCTAAAAAATAAGATTACGGAATTCTTCCAAATGCTTTGCCGTTATACCGGTATGGCATTATGTGAAGTTCAGTAAGATAAAGAAGGTTAATTAACTTAAATATGTTAAACTAATGGGTTGAAGCATCTCGATATCGATTGCTAAATGAGTATATACAACAAAATCGACTTTATACCTAACCATAAGATTACGGAATTCTTCCAAATGCGCTGCCGTTATACCGGTATGGCATTATGTGAAATTCAGTAAGATAAAGAAGGTTAATTAACTTAAATATGTTAAACTAATGGGTTGAAGCATTTTCGATATCGATTGCTAAATGTGTATATACAAGAAAATCGACTTTATACCTAAATATATGATAACGAAATTCTTCTAAATACACTGCCGTTATGCCGCCATGGCTTTATGCCAACTTCAGTTTTGTGAAAGAAGGTTTATTAACTTAAATATGTTAAACTAATGATTTGAATCATTTCGATATCGATTGCTAAATGTGTAATACAAGAAAATCGACTTTAAACCTAAATATAAGATAATGTAATTCTTCTAAATGCACTGCCATGATGCTTTTAAGGCTTTTGTAGACTTCAGTAAGATTAAGATGGTTAATTAACTTAAATATGTTAAACTAATGATTTAAAGCATTTCGATATCGATTGCTAAATGTGTATATACACGAAAATCGCCTTTATTCCTAAATATAAGATTACGGAATTCTTCTAAATGCACTGCCTTTATGCCGCCATGGCTTTATGTTAACTTCAGTGCGTTAAAGAAGCTTTATTAACTTAAATATGTTAAACTAATGATTTGAAGGTTTTCGAAATCGTTTGCTAAATGCATATATACAACAAAATCGACTTTATACCTAAACATAAGTTCACGGAATTCTTCCAAATGCACTGCCGTTATACCTTTATGGCGTTATGTTAACTTCAGTTAGTTTTAAAGAAGGTTTATTAACTTAAATATGTTAAACCAGTTATTTGAAGCATTTCGAAATCGATTGCTAAATGCATATATACAAGAAAATCTTCTTTATACCTAAATATAAGAATACGGAATTCTTCCAAATGTACTGTCGTTATGCCGCCATGGCTTTATATCAACTTCAATACGTTAAAGAAGGTTAATTAACTTAAATATGTTAAACTAATGATTGGAAGCATTTCGATATCTATTGTTAAATGTGTATATACAACAAAATCGACATTATACCTAAATATAAGCTTACGGAATTCTTCTAAATGCACTGCCTTTATGCCGCCATGGCTTTATGTTAACTTCAGTGCGTTAAGAAGCTTTATTAACTTAAATATGTTAAACTAATGATTTGAAGATTTTCGAAATCGTTTGCTAAATGCATATATACAACAAAATCGACTTTATACCTAAATATAAGTTCACGGAATTCTTCCAAATGCACTGCCGTTATACCTTTATGGCGTTATGTTAACTTCAGTTAGTTAAAGAAGGTTTATTAACTTAAATATGTTAAACCAGTTATATGAAGCATTTCGAAATCGATTGCTTAATGCATATATACAAGAAAATCGACTTTATACCTAAATATATGATAACGGAATTTCTCTGAATGCACTGCCGTTATGCCGTTAAGGCTTTTGTAGACTTCAGTAAGATAAAGAGGGTTAATTAGCTTAAATATGTTAAACTAATGATTTGAAGCATTTCGATATCGATTGCTTATTGTGTAAATTTAAGAAAATCGACTTTATACCTAAATATAAGATTACGGAATTCTTCTAAATGCACTGCCGTTATGCCGCCATGGCTTTATGCCAACTTCAGTTCGTTAAAGAAGGTTTATTAACTTAAATATATTACACCAGTTATTTGAAGCATTTCGAAATCGATTGCTTAATGCATATATACAAGAAAATCGACTTTATACCTAAATATATGATAACGGAATTTCTCTGAATGCACTGCCGTTATGCCGTTAAGGCTTTATGTTAACTTCAGTAAGATAAAGAAGGTTAATTAACTTAAATATGTTAAACTAATGAT